>JAPKLY010000476.1:291303-342861 GCA_026898435.1 Prunella vulgaris
TGTATTTCTGCAAGTATAAATATGTGTTACTTAATTTATTTTTTATTCTCTTTGTTGATTTATGTTAATAATATGTTATTAATGTACTTAATACATCATTTAATACCTTATATATATTATATAAAATATAATATATATTTTTATAAGGATAAATAAATGTTTGTGCATACAGTAACACACATTTTATCTTGCAGTAACACACATTTACTCTAATTGTAACACACATTTGCAGTAACACATATTTACTCTAATTGTAACATACATTTGCAGTAACACACATTTACTCTAATTGTAACACACATTTACTCTAGATGTAACACACATTTGCAGTAACACAAATTTACTCCAATTGTAACATAAATTTACAGTAATACATATTTACTCTAATTGTAACACATATTTGTTCCTCAATTTGTGTTATTATATGAGCATATATGTGTTACTATATGATAAAATGTATTTTTATTAAGAATAAATATGTGTTACACATACAATGTAACATATACATGTTTTACATTGCATGAAAAATATTTACTTCTATAAAAATAAATGAATATGTGTAGAAAACAACATTTAATCTGGTTGTAACACACGTTTTGCCTTAAAGTAACATGCATTTACCCCGACTGTAACATACCTGGGAACGAAAATCACTATATGCGCAAATTTTGGAAAAAAATACTCAAATTCGGCCCGACCCGGTTTAGACCCGCGAATTTTCGAAAATTGATATTTCTACGGATCTTTGACCCGTAGAAATTTCTATTTGAGTGTTTGCCTATATATATATATATATATTATCACGAAGAAAATTGATGTGTTCGGGAGCAGAGTGTATTGGGAAGGAAAATTTATTTTTGATACAAACATCCATTCGATTGTTTTAGTGGTTTATGTAGTTCTTTTTATATAACTAAGTATTTCTCACGGTTTGAAAATATGAATTTATTACGAATTGTATCAATTAGAGATTATAACTTTTTTCTTTTTAATAAGAGATTGATTATAATGTGAATTTAATTATATATGTTTTCTTTTTAAAAATACTAAAATTCTAAAAATGAAATAATATTAAAAAACTTATACATTTAATTAAAAAATCAACTTATGCATCAAATTAATAAATATACAATTTAATAACAATAACATACATATTTAAAGGTAGGCAAAACCTTACTTGCATTAGAGCGGTTCCAGAAAGTTGAAGAGAGAAGGTTACACTGTAGAAGGGAGGAGATTTTTTACGAGATGAAGAGGAAGATTTATTACGAGACGAGAAGGTACGCAATTTTTCACACGATAGAAATGTTACCATCGTAAGGAGAGGTGATATAATCCGAGAAGCCTTGTTTGAGATTTTGGGCAAAAAACCTAGGTTTAAAATTTCCTAAATGAAAATGGATGTTATAATCTAATATTGTGTAATGTTTATGTTATAAATGAAGTACGATTAAATGCGAGGAATTATTATTTGCAGAAACGACGTTCCAGTTGGGATGACAAGAAGAAGGGAACTTGGTTTGCGATTCCATGAAAGAGAAATGCACAGGGAAGATGGTTCACAGAGAAATCACCATGGACGAAGAGGTAACTCGATCTTCGTAGTTATATGTATATGCGGGGTGTAGTAGGGTGTATATGAGAAATGTGTACCAGTGTGATGATATGTGTATCATGTAGCAAAATAGTGTACCGGACAAATGATTTCACTTATCTGGTCAATTTATCATCCTGCTTATTCTAAAAAACTTGCAATGATTGATATTTTAATGTTGGCAATTGTAACGACGGTTTATATTTGTTTTTGTTTATTGTTTTATGGTTTATTTCAAGGGAGAGTGACCCCTAGTATTCAAAGTACAAACCCAAGAACTGGTTAGTGTTGTGGAACAAATACTAATGTATAATACTGAAAACTCTGTAGTGTGTAATAAGGCTTGAATTTTTTTGAACAATGTGCAATTCAGATGCGGAAACCCCAACAAGACGAAGGCCACGTGATATAGAACATAGGAAGAAGTTGTTGGATGGTAACCGTGGCCAAGGTAATAAACATCTAACAGAAAGGGTGAACATAATGTCTGTAATCTTTTGTGTAGGTGCTAGGTGTTCTCAAACTGATGTTGCTAGATACTATAAAAATTTTATTAGAAAGCAAATATTATTAATGATATGAACTGTTGTATGTAAAACCATGAAAAGCACACGACCCAGGTACATCAAAGGGTATATTGGGGGACATCTTGTATGAATCTACAACAGATTCTAGTGACTCATACATGGGACCAAAGAACTGTTTTGGTAAAAATCAGATCTTCAAGTTAAATATTACAAATGTGAAGGATGCATTATTGTATGTGTGAATTCTAATATCCTAAAATTCCTTGACTAGGTAGTAAATGCCCGGACGATGGTAGGAATTTTTTTAGGAGCAATTTAGTTATGGCAGCAAAAGAAATTCAAAGCCTTGCATTCAATGATATGCATCTTGCAGAGTTACGGAAGACACCATTCTGGCTGCTGTTTAATGCCATTAGGAATGTGGATTATGAACGTTATAGAATTATGTGGCATAAGAATAAAGAAGATATAAAACCCATCATTAGTACGTATGACCAACCGTCAGGTGACTTTGTTATTGGAGGAGAAAAGATGTGAGTTACTAACAGGGATGTGCAGATGATATTTGGAGTAATGTATGGTACTACACATATATCGATGAGAAACAACAATTATATTGTACCAAGCTGGGTTTCCAGATGTTTTGAGAAGGAAGTCAGAGGTGGATATCATTTGACAAAAAGTAGAATTTATTTATGCAAGACTTCAGTCTGTGATACAGTTAAACGATGGCAGGAGCTATGGTGATGTAGCAAGGTTGATTCACATGTATTGGATGACTGTTTTACTTACACTGGGGAGAAACACATCTGTACCATGGCATTACATGGTGTATCTTGAAAAAGTAGAAGATATAAGAAACTACGATTGGAATGTTGTTGTTGTGTCAATGTTACTGGGGCAGCTGTCTGGAAGCCAGAACTTGAAAATTGCAGGATATGTTATCATTCTACCTGTAAGTATTTGCATTTCAAGCTTTATGAGGTTTAGTTAAAATACCATATATTGTGAGTTTTATGAAGTACTTACTGAATGTATATATTTTTTATTTAAATCAGTTTTGGTTATGCGAGCACATAAACATGATGGAGCCCACACACAGTGGTGCATTTCCACGCTTCCTAAAGTAGGACCTGAAAGCGTTAACCAAAGTACTTACGAGCATAAGGCTAAGTAGACTTGAACCGGTGATGTAAGTGAATAAGTATAGAGTGAATAATAGATTCATGTGCGCTTGATATTATGTTTTCCTTTGCTACTCTTGAACTTAATGGATTAGTAGTTATTAATGGTTTCATTTGCTACTCTTGAACTTTTTTACTTACAAATACACATGGTGGTATTGAAACCCACAACATTTGAAAAAGAGACACTTCGAAATCTGGAGAAGCAGTGGAAGGAAGGTAGCAGTGGTGTTATTTCGGAAGGGAAAACAGAAATTGATTCCGGCGAGAGGGCAGAACAATATGACAATTCCATGTGGAATGAACAGACTGATTCCGACTTTTGTGAATACCCGACAATACCTATAGGCTCTCGTACACCAAATGAAGAAATAGATGCACGAAGAGCAACATCTCATCATACACCGAGTAGAATAGGGGGACAACGACAGAATTGAATGGGTATGTCTGCCAGAAATACTCCCGATCAAGTAAGGGTACAAAGTGTGCACGGAGTTCGAAAGGAAATATTCGGGAGTATGGTGGATAGTGAGCCTGGAAGTTCAAAGACGATCGAGGAGCACCTGAAAACAAGAAACACAGATAGTAGTGTCATTGGGAGAAGTAGTGATCTGAATCCGGGGTTGTCAGGAGGGTTGGTGGGGGCTTTTGACAGCATTACGAATGAAGAAACAGTTGCAGCTGCTGGAGGAACTGCTGAAAAGAACTTGAATCAGTTAAAAGATGATAATATGAAACTTGTTGCTGAGATTGTAGAATTGAGACAAATGATTGCGGAGAAGGAGAAACTATTAGGTGGGGTGGGTAGACAGTTAAATGAGTGTGAAGAGAAAAAGGAGAATGAAATCAGCCGAAACAGGAAATTAGAGCAACATATATTGGAGATAGAGAGCAGAATCATAAGTTGGAAGATTATGCTTCCCAAATGAAGGTGGTTATTCAGGAGAAAAAGGTTTTGATAAGTACAATGAGCAAGCAATGCGAATATAATTTACTAAGGAAAGAAGATGAGATTTTGCAGTTGAAACGTGAGATTGTACAGTTGAGATCGGAGCTGGATGACACAGTGAAGCAGTTGCATCTAATTGCAAATCCAACAACCACACAGGTACTGGAGGATGAGAGGACAATGAAGGAGGTTGACACCAATATTCAACTGTCCATTACGAAGAAGCAAAAAGCAAGAATGGCGGATACAATCCAAACATTTGACCTGGTAGACAGAGGAGGTGAAAGCAGTGATGCCGGATCACGAAAGGAAAAGAGGAAGAGATCAAAGAAGGTGGTGGATCCGAGAACAATCACGCGAAGGGTAAAAGCACGTACGCGAAGCGACGGTAGGAAGGCATTGGAGATATCACCCCAAATGAATACATGTGAGTTGATTGCAGTACATGAAGGGAATGAGAAGCAGAAGAAGATGCGATGGGACATGTCATTCAATGTAGTACGGAAGATAACAAATGGAATAAAATCAATCATTGATGACTGCTGGAATGACGGTGGAGAAGAGTAAGAAACTGCCCCTACTTTATATTATGTGTAGTGTATTATGTTATTATATTGCACTAATTGATGTAGTATATAAAAGTAATAATTAGAGGGTAAGAACTTTAAAATTGAGATTTGGATGAGCTTTGAATGAGATGTAGTGTAGAAAAGTAGAAACGGTTAACTGCTAATAATTTACGAAATCATAAATGTTACGTGTGCTATTTGTAGGTTAGTGGCTTGGGGAGCACGCAATGCGATGGCGGTAGTATACATGAGAGATATTATTCTAATTTTGCATCATGACAGGCTATCTACTGGGGTATGTTTGAGTGCGTAAATATATTGTAATTTGATTTAGTATTATTTGGGAAATGCACAACAAAAAATGTGAGTTCAAATATTATAAATCGTAACGTTATTATTGACGACCTAATGGATTGACAAGGTTGTTGATTCATGGGTGACAATGCTGCAAAGCTAGTATAGTGCAATGCAAACAAATGGTCGTGTCATCATTTTTTCTGCAGTTTGCTGGGTAAGGGTTAAACAGTTCACTTGTAGGTCAAATTGTTTTGATTTTGCATTCCTAGAAAGGAATATGCAATTGGTAAATTTAATGTACGCTCATTGATGTAGGAACTGATATTGTCAAACATACATGGAAGAAGCAAAAGTTTGGTCCAGTTGGTAGATAAGAAACTGGAAATGGTCCAGTTTACTGATGTGTTGTTGTTCCCATTGTTAACGCGGGATTATGAAAACACTCAAAAAAATGGTGGTGACCATTAGACGCTGTTAAAGTTGGGTCTCAATACATGCAACTGGAGTTTTTTCAACTCAATGCAACCGCGGTCAAGGCAGGCGAGGGATGTGCATCTTGAGAGATCCAAAATTGTGGTAAGCACCTTGGGAACACGATCCAATTGATGAGCGAGTGTGTGACTGGGGGTGGTGTACAAGAAAAAGTGGCAGCGAAGTGTACCATCCATGTGAGATATGCACCACCACGATGTAAAGTGTATTGTGCACAACGAGTGTGCACAACAAAGAGGCTAAAATGTACAACTGGCTATATATATGTACCGTGCAAAATGACTGTTGGAATTTTTTGGTCTGACAATATTACCATTGTGGGATATATGGGCAAGCGGAATACATCCATATATTTGTATAAATATGAAGAATTAGCTAAGGGGGGGGGGGGATTTGGCAGTATGTATTTTTTTCGGTGAATAAGGTTGACGACGTAGGTAACATGTGTATTAGTTTCCGAAAACACTTGGTGGTGTGTAGTTATATGCAATTAAGTACTGTTTGATTCCAGTATTTAAGTGGTTGAACAAATATGAGTGTCATTGCCTAATTAGAAGCATTGCAAATTTCTCAATTGAAATGAACAGAGTGTGCATACCGCCCAAATGAAGCAACACTAACAGAACATGGTTTTAAAAAACAGCAAGCTATTGTTACAATAAGGATCATATATTTGATTCATATATATTTCGTACAACGAACTGCAGATTGTGTAGAACTACAAATAACATAAAGAAAGCAGCCCTATAGGATGATGTTTATTAATACCAACTTAATTATAATTTTTGGAATACTTGCAGAACTCTCCATATGACCTCATTCTGGATTTCTTCGGATGACCTAGTGGGTTCTTCAATATTGGAGGAAGCACTGTATCATTATCCATTGTAGTTTGCAACTCATACTTCTCAGTTTGAGAAATTGGTTGTATACTATACGTGTAGCAGGCTTGGTACGAGGATGTCAAGTAATATTCATCAATATAAGACTCAAGAGATAAACCATGTTGTACAATTACAGCAGCAGCATGAGCACATGGGAAACCAGTTATATGCCATTGGGAGCACGAGCAATGTCTATTTTCGACATCGACCACAACTGATGGTGAGGTCTTCACTTCAAACTTAGCATCCCTTCGCTAACAGACTCTCAATGACTGAGAAAGATAACACAAACCAACCCAAAGAGCATGTTTGGTTGGGCAAAGAAGGGTTGACCACGTCACGCTTTTGTTCTTTCTTTCCAGCTGCCACCTACTAATCTCTGAAAAGGACAAACACTGGTATGATCAACATAAACACAAAATAGTAGCAGTCATATTAACTTAAAGATGCAAGAACGGAATACCTTGACGAATATGGTCAATCATTTGTGTAATGAGTAGGCCGGGAGCCTCCTTCAACCAATAATTGAACGACTCCGCTGCATTGGAAGTCATTTCATCGTATCGAATAATGTGTGGGGCATGTGAGACTGCCCATTTGTGGTACGGCAATTGCGATAACCAGTCTTCAGTTGCACGACCTCCAACTTGTTTGAAAATTTCAAGTCTCTCATCAAACAAACGCAAATTGGGTGTGTATGCACACTCCCTGAACAAGTCAGCGAGCTTGTGTTTGGTATTCTTCCGTAAACCACCACCAAATCTACCCCTCAGGTTTGAAAGGAGATGAAACAGACAAAAATAATGGTTGGGTGTGGAAAAAACTAGTGGGAATGCAGACATTAATCCACAGTTCCGATCGGATACATAGAAAATTTCCTTCTCGTGTGTGCAGTGGTCGTGTATCTTTGTCAAGAAACCATGTCCAATTAGAAGTGTTTTCAGAAGAGACAACCGTAAATGCTACTGGAAACAGACCTACAAATGATATAACATAAATACACAAGGAAATGGGGTATATCATACACAATATGGTAATACATGTAACAGCAGATTATGTCACTGCCTAATCATTGTCATAAATATTACCATTATCTCCATCTTTTGCAATTGTAGTCAGCAACGTACCCTTTGCACGTCCATGGAGAAACGTACCATCAAGGAATAACATTGGCCTACATATTTTAAATCCATCTAGGCAAGGACGGAACGCAACAAAAAAATGGCTGAAACATTGTGTAAAGGGGTCTATTTCCAAATCGAACACACTTCCTGAAAGAAAATACACGTCGCATTAACATATATGGAATAAATGTAAGTATATATTTCAAAATGACTAGGCGTAGAGGTATATACCAGAGTTAGTGCGAACAAAAACTAAAGAATACCATTGGAGTTCGTTGCATGACTGGTTGTATGAACCGAACACACTCTCTTCTGCCTTTTTGGCTGAACGCCAGCCTTTGTACTACGGTATATCTATGCTATAATTATTCTTCATGATTTTGGCAATTCTACTGCCATCTATATCGTGGTCAGCCATTACCTCATTACGTATCAATTGACCAATAACCTTAAGACTTAGATGATTTTTTTTTAATAAACACCCTTACCGATGCATCTGTGATGAAAATGACCTTTATATATCTCAAACCACCTACATGTTTTCACACACCGAGCTTTAACGTACCATTCACAACCACATGTACCCTTATCAACACATTCTACGTGGATGTATTCGGGGCGATTCTTCTCAAACCTATATCTAAAACCAAGCATTGTGGCATGCTTGATTAATGCGGTCCTAAACCCTAGTGCACCTTTTTTGAATATGGTACCGATGCCACCATCAAATAGGTCGTGCCAGCCATCGGATGAGAGTGGAATTCTTTCAGTAAATTGACATATATCATAATTGGGATACACTACCTCACCACTGACATTGGAACATTTTCCTAGACAACTTGATTTCTTAGTAACTTGAAAAGGCAACATGCTCTGTGTTGTGGCCAAAATTATACGATTTTGGGCCTATAAACTGGGGTCTACTGGATCCTGGACTTGTCTCCCAAAGGGAGTGTAGGCCTTTTATGATTAAATATAATAGGCCCAATTAGAATGGGCAGTTAGGTCTTTTTGGCTTTTATAGTTGGCCCTCTATAAATAGAGGGCATTCTTCTCATTTGTAAAGGACGCGATTCAAGAAATAATAAATCTCGCTTTAAGTGGCGATGCGCCTTCAAAAATTGAGATTTCGAGAAGGCGCATCGCCATGTAAGGCGGGATCATGCCTACGAGGAGACACATCGCCATTTAAGGCTGAATTATGCCTACGAGAAGGCGCATCGCCATTTAAGGCGGGATCATGCCTTTAAGAATTGAGATTTTGAGAAGGCGCATCACCACTTAAGGCGGGATCATACCTTCAAGAGTCGAGATTTCGAGAAGGCGCATCGCCACTTAAGGCGGGATCATGCCTACGAGGAGGCACATCACCATTTAAGGCGGGATTATGCCTACGAGGAGGCGCATCACCATTTAAGGCGGGATCATGCCTTCAAGAATCGAGATTTCAAGAAGGCGCATCGCCACTTAAAGCGGGATCATACTTTCAAGAATTGATATTTCAAGAAGGCGCATCGCCACTTATGGTGGGATCAATGCCTACTAGGAGGCGCATCACCATTTAAGGTGGGATTATGCCTATGAGGTGGCGCATCGCCATTTAAGGTGGGATCAAGCCGTGGGCTTGCAGGGCTATTGCTCGGCTAGAAATGTTATTTCTTAAGCGCGAGTCTTTTTTATACATTATTTATTTTTCGAGAAAAAGGTTTATACATTGTCCATGTTTTACTTGTTAGACTTTGTATGTTAACCTTTTTTGCTCCAATGTTTGCCCGTAAGAGAGATAATTAGTTCGTCAAGGGACTATGTAAGAAATTACCCTTTGTGAGATGATTAACTCGATAAGGGTGTTTAAAGTCATTCCTTGCTAACTTAGTACAAGCTCGCGCAAGGAAGGTTGTGTCTCGCTAATCGAGAAGGATCGCGCGAGAGTTTTTGCTCGCTAACCTTTAAGAAGGTTTGCGCGAGAGATATTGCTCGCTAACCTTTAAGAAGGCTTGCATGAGTTTGATAGAGACTTGCTAGCTCGTGGAGCTTCGACGCAAGATGTTCGGGACTTGTTTGCTCTACGACGCAAGATTTTCGTGACTTGCTTGCTCGAGGAGCTACGACGCAAGATTTTCGTGATTTGCTTGCTCGAGGAGCTATGTCACAAGATTTTTGTGAGTTCCTTGCTCGAGGAGCTACGATGCAAGATTTTTGTGACTTGCTTGCTCGAAGAGCTACGATGTCGTGGCTTGCTTGCTCGAGGAGCTACGTCACAAGATTTTTGTGACTTGCTTGCTCGAGGAGCTACGACGCAAGATTTTTGTGACTTGCTTGCTCGAAGAGCTACGGGGCAAGATGTTATAAAGAGTATTCTTGCAAAAATGGGAATTTTTTCGTTTTTGTTCACAAGAAATTTTTTTTTGTGCCCCTCGGGGTTTTAAAAACGTGATATATTAAAAGTGTTTTTGTCATGAGAGTATGCTTAGCAGATAATAAATTCACATATTTTGTTTTTAATCATAATATGTGCTCTCAACAGAGGATAATGTATTTGAATTTATGAAATTCAAAGCATTTATTTTTGTCCTGGACTTTCCAAAAATATTTTCAAAGTATGCGTATTGTTAGCCCCCAACTTTTAATACATTTGGATTTAATGAAGTACAATATATTAGAAGGGCGTAAAATGGAAATAGCCTGATTATGGTGTAGGCAATAGGTCTTGCCCGAAGATACTTTGAAGTCGTTGAGAAGATTCCAGATGCCTTTGCGAAAATTTTCATCCTGATGAGGTAATAATATAGGAGAATCTATAAACAGTGGTCGAACATTTATTCGAAATACAAGTAATTTTGATGCTACTACGTAGACTACGAAATTGACCTTCATCCAACCCCAAAAATTAGGCCCAAAATATGCTTTGCATACCTATTTTGTCCAGTTTGTGGCCCAAACAACATTAATCAAGAAATAAGGGCTAGAAATTGGGAATTAAAAATAGGATCTGTATTAGGATTTTGAGCCACCAAAATTGGAAATCTGGTGAGCAGGTGGGAAGGAAATTATTTGCTGCTAGATCATGTGGTGGAAAGAAAGTTAAATGAATCTTGTCATTAGCGTTTGGCCCAACGTTGCTCCATGCAATACCCGGGCCCAAGCCGATTTGTAGTTGAGAACACTTAGGATTTGGCTCGGCAGGCATTAAACTAACGCTTTTTTTTTTTAAACCCATGTTAAGACTTGGATCATTTTTTTTTTGGCTAGGTTTTGTACTCAAGCTTTAGGCAGGATTAATATTTTTTTTTTTGTGGGATCAAATTTAATTGGGTCAAAAGGGGACATGTGGTAGAATTTCGTCTTGAGATGTGGCCAATCATGAACGGAAACATACAAATTAACTGGCGGATTTTTGAACAGGTTTTTAAGAAAACCTTTCTTCATAGAAAAGAATGCAGCGTGATTAATAGGTTGACAGCGGATTTTTGGGAGCCCCGTCGGAAAGGTGACCATGCCCTAATTGCCAGGAATTTCGACGCCTTGTATTTTTTATCTCAAATGCCCATTCCAACCAAAAATTCAGCGGGAGATAAGCGATTAGATGGAGTGATCACCGGGGCAGGGGAGATTTTTTGGGAGCCGTCTGAAACTCGATAGGCAGCACAACTATGAAATCCGCCAATCGTCGCAGCAATCACGGCCACCGAAATTAATTGCTTGCCGGAAATCATGACCTACCCACTGTTCACAGCGAAACACCTCTACCACTAGAGATCATCAAAGCAAGCGTATGGTCAGGGATTTTTCCGCCACATCCTAAAAGGCGGATGTGTCAAATCTCAGGAACACGCCGCTGGTGCACTCTTCCTTCCCTCGACGACTTGAATGAAAGTGCCATCGAGTTTTTAGTTGTGTTACCTCCTCTCCTTCACACTCTCCAGTCTGAGCGGACTAGACATGATTCGGTTCTGCTTCTGAGTTTTGTTGCTACCATACTAATAAGACTTGCAGCCCACAATTTCCTCTCTATGTGTATATATAATTAATGAACATCCTCTTTGTGCAGTGATAATGAAGATATCTACAGAAAAAACGATGAAGGTTTGTACATACAATTTAATCGTGATATGGTGGTTGTTTGTGTGGGGATTGGATGTACGAACGAATTGAATTTTTGGGTTAAACATATAGAAAATTGAATTGGCTTCTTTTTTCCTCTGTCATGACAAAATAATTCTCAGAACATATTATGAATATGTACATATAATGTATGCACTGTTTTGCTTTGAAAGGAGGTGGGTGTATATGAAGAAGACTATTTTCTGCTTGCAAGAGCAATAAAAAATGCATGAGAGCATTGGAATTTTCTAAGTGAATGGATAAATTAAATTGTATAGGTTATTTGCATATAATCTTACACAACTTTGATAGAGAAAACTTAGCTAGCTCTTTCTTTGATGTTGATCTTGAAGATAAACGTTCATCTCATAATTTTGGGTTCACGGCCCTCCTCTAGCGTCATTTGTTGTTACCGATTTATCGGACTTTATGAGTGAATATATATGGCTATAAGGATATTCCCGATTATCGAATAACATACAAGATATAACAAATAAAATAAGAACAAAGCCATATTCAAAGGAAGAGCTCTCAAGCTCTTCCCGCAGTGCCGTTGTTCAAATACAGTTAATATATATTTTCTATGTTAGAATTAGTTGTCCATACACACCTAAATAGTTATTTGGGCATATGCATCTTGTACGCATTGACTTAGTCAAATTTTCGTAGCAAAACTAATTTTTCTTGCTACTCTCCCGCAAGTGCATGAGATCGTCATAGTAGAACACAGAGTATAACAAACAAGTAGTATCGAACCACGGGACTTAGGAATATGGTGTAGCCATAGTGCTTTGTGCCGACATGTTATTTTAGTTGCAACACTAAATGAGCAATTAAATAAAAATAAAATGGGACACCCTACTAAATAAAGTTAAGGAGAGAGGAATGTAAATCTAGGTGATGATCAAATTATAAAAGTCAGACAAATGAATTAATTAAACTACTATAGTTAATTTCTCAATTGTGTGAAAGGACTAATTACTCTGGGCTAACAATAAGCTCGACAAAGTAAAAAAGCTATGAAAGACAATATTTTCCCTTCGGGTAATATAGCTTCTCAATGAGGTGTTTTCAAATCCTGTATTAAAGCGTCCTCATAATCCTCCACTTTTCGCTCTCTAAATTCGAGATAAAGTGTCTAGTGATGGGGATTCTGCTACCAATTACTTTCTCTCGAATGTATAAAAAGAATACAATTAAAGCTTCTGATTAATTCTCAAATCACCATAATGTAATTCTTTAGCTCACTCAACTTAGTAACATTGCAAGCATAAATTCATACATAAGTTACACAAGAAAATTAATTAAAAAATAATAAAGTCCATCAATAAAATCAACAACAATCATAAAATTTAACTAAAAATAATTAAATAAGAGTACTAACACATAAATTTAAACCCTAAATCTTGCAAAATAAAGGGAAGTAAATTCATGAACTATTAATTGAAATACAAAAATTAAAGAAAGAAATAATCCTAGACGAAACTGGAGGTTGAATCCACTTAAATTCCTGAATCCCAAAAATACTCCCATGATCTCTAAGTAGCCACACCACTCAATGGGTGTGGAGTTAATATTTTAGACTCTCAAAACCCTCTACACTTCTCTCTCAAAATTCTAAAAAAAATAAAAATAAATAAATTCCTCAAAACCCTACACCCGAAACTGCTGCCCTCTCTCCTCTGTTTTTTCACGCAGAATGTATTCTCTGCTTCCTTTTACTCACACCAAGCTGCTGCCCTTCTTTTCTTAATCAAAGCAAATGGGCCGTGATTCCAAATTTAATTCAATTGGGCTGCTGCTGCCATTATCAATTTTAATCGCCAAATGGGCTGCTGCATTGGGCTGTGACTTTGGTCAAGAAATGGGCTGCTACTAAAGGCCCAAAATCGTTGAATAAAAATGAGTCCAATTTCTTTTCTTCTCTCGATTTATTTCCTCGACTGACTCATAAAAAATATTAGGCACGTGATTTGCTCTAAAAATTCTCATTTTTTATAAAATAAACAAAAGACTACCCTTTTCGAAATTAAGTACAATTAATCAAATTAGTATAAAATATGCATGAAATTCTATTATATTTAATCAAATAAAATATATGAATTTCGAGCAATGTTCACACAAATGACGTACATACCTAAATAACAACAAATATTTATACTACATTCGTCCCACAAAAGTTTACATATTTTTCTTTTTAGTTTGTCTAACAAAAATTTGCACACTCCTAAAATAGAAATATTTCTTTAAATATATATCATTACAATTTTTACTGTTAAATATTCCAAAAATACCGCACATTTTTAAGAGGGCAGAGACATTAGATTGTACTCCCTCCGTCCCAAAATTACTTTTACACTTTTCTTATTTGAACGTCTCAACTCTTCTTTCACACACCTAAAAAGAAAATTTTTTATACTCACAAAAGTAAATAATTTTTTTTTTTATTATTTAATTTTACAGTCACATACTTATATTTTTTTAATTTGTGCGCCCGAACTGCTTATGAAAATATTTCCGGGGGGATGGAGGGAGTATTTAATACAATGCATGTTTTACAGCATGAATTGATGTGGATAATACATGTAAACACACGTGAATGAGAATTGAATTCTGAAATAAATTAGTGCTAATATTGAATTCTCAAATCAATTGATGTGGACGACAGCTAGCATACCTTCAGCAAAACCCACTTGAATGAGAATTGTATTCTCATATCAATTAATGCAGATATTGAATTCTCAAATCAATTAATGCAGTTAAAGTCAAACTTTAAAACAGAACTGACGGACATCTCCCCCTACAAAATCTTGGTGATGTGTGCGAGTACTGGCCAGTTGATAACACAGTTTCCTGGTGATTTTTTTTTTTTAAAGTAAAAAAGATTATATAAATTAACCAATGGAATGGATATAAGAAATACCCCAAAACTCTAGAGAGTATAAATTAATATTCTAGTACTATTCTAGGGTTATACTAGGGGTGTAAATGAGTTGAGTCAAGTCGAGCCGAGTAATGTTGAGCTCGAACTCGACTTGATTGCAATACTCGAAGCTCGAAATTCGACTCGAACTTGATTTTTTTAGCTCGAGCTCGACTCGGCTAAGAACTCGATAAACTCGAGTTCGGCTCGGCTCAATAGTTTTATTATTTTAATAAAATAAAGTATTAAATATATTTAGTTCTTTTTGTTTGTCTAAAATTCAAGTTCGGCCAGACTTGAGCTGACAACATTTTAATATATAAAAAATTAATAGAAAATATTAAATATTGTGCAAGCTCGATTAGGCTCGCGAGCCTCTCGAGCCGAATATTTATAAACTCGAGCTCGAACTCGAACTCGAGAGCTACTCGAGTAGCTCGAGCTCGACTCGATTAAATTCGAGTCGATTTCGATTTTTTTACGAGTCGAGCACGAATATATTGCGAGTTGGCTTGACTCATTTATACCCCTAGGTTATACAACCAATCATCAAATGATCCTAACAACTAATATTACCGATAAAAAAAAAAGAATCTAAAGCACTCCTGATCTTTTACATACAAGCAACTCTATATTCTAGCCTTAATCTCCTCAACAATTTGTTGTATTGAGAACTCTCCACTCCTTAAAATAATTCCATTCCTCCATTTCCACAAAACCTAAACTACACCAACCCAAATACAAGCAGCTAGTTTTTTTACCTCTTTTTCCTTAAAGGACATGACAATGTGCAGCGAGGTTGGGAATGGTTTGGCATTGGAGAACTGTTGGAAAGTTAAGCCACTTCAATAACTCCATCCAGACCGAATAGAATTTGCCACATTAAAAAAAGACATGACTGCTGGTTTCTTCTTTTGAATCACAAAAAACGCAATTCAAATTATCACTTGTCCGAAGAATGTTCCGTCTTTTGAGATTCACTCTTGTCGGCAATCGGTACTTCCTTCAATCCTCAAATTTATTTTTATTTGTATGGGTACGAGTTTTAAAAAAGTGAAATAAAGTAAAAATATTGTAATTAATTTAAGGACGAACGAAAATGAAAAATGAGAATAAATTTAAGGGATAGCATGAGTGTTTCATTTCATAATATAGTTAAATAAATTAATTTTCGTTAATATTGTGTAGGAGTTGGAAGACGAGAAGATGAATTTAGCCCTATATTGTTTTAGGTACTTTAATAAATGATATGTGTGTTTAGTGCTTTATGAAGTGGCCTTTTAAAATAATATTACGATATGAATAATTTGATAAATTTATTTATCTCAAGATCGATATTTTCAAATAAGACTGGCAAAATAGTAAAATAATTGGGTGATTTCTGATTATAAAACCAATGTGAGATTGCGATTCACGACTGAAATTCTAGTCGACAATCTCCTTACCGACTAATGATGCATTGACCTCATGTTCATTCCATAAAATGCATTGGATTTTGTTTTCGCAAGTCATGCCACTTGGTTCTTATACAACACACGTATACAAATTGAGCAGATATTATGTGAAAATAATTTATATAAGCTTATCATAAAATTATTTTAATATATTAAATATTTGATTAAGGATCTGTTTGGTAGTGTGTAGAAAATTAGTACGTAGTGGTGGGATTTCAATTATTAAGTGAGAGATTTGTATTAAATCTTAGTGTTTGGTAGTAAATACTTAAAAGTAGATGTTAAGTACATTGATTTAGATTTTGATGTGTGCAAAACAATGTGTTTAATTTTGTTTAATTTATATATTGTTCTAACACTTGTGCTAAGGAAATTAGTATTGAAAACATATAGTTGTAAGTGAAGTCTACAGCTGTATATTTGATCAGTCTACAGCCAAGACATGACCCTACAACTGCAAGGTTGAAAGACTCTACAGCTACAAAGAACCGTTTGAAGAGATGGTACAAGTCAGATTATTTGAAGATAATGAAGACTCTTTAAGCACTATTAGTGTAGCTCTCAAGCACTCACTAAAATGTACTTAAAGAAGAGGATATTTCCTTAATTCTGGAGCTTAATGAAGATTAGTTACAAGGAGGCCAGAATTCTGAAGGAAATGACAATAGTATAATCAATACTATCCTGTGTGAAGGATGAGGACCACCTCACACATGCCAATAGAGAGAGAGGAACCTTACCTGAATTTCAAATTTGAAATTTCCAACGGATAAGTCACACCACTCAATCTATAAATAGAAGAAGTCCTCAGAGGAAGCAATAACAACAACTCTAAGCCTACAAGCATTCAACCTAAGCAAGTCTACAGCCAGCAAATTCTGAGAGAGCTTATTTGTTTTCATTCTTTGTGATTCATAGGATAGTTGGTTAGGACTTTCTTAGAAAGAGTCACATTATTTTGTTGTTGTTCCCTCACCTGATTATATTACTACTTAGTGTAGATATCTCTTTGTGAAGTTTGTAAAACTCTTTGTGAGTTGTATTCTGAATGATTAGGGTAGTTTAAATCTCTTTTTAGAATATGAATCTGAGTGAACATAGTTCTAAGGGGGAACTACTTGTACTGATCTTAGTGATTATATCTTAGTGAATTTGGCACCTGAGTGGTGTAACAGTGGATGTAGGTGGTCTTTTTATAGACACTGAACCACTATAAACTTGGTCTATTTACCTTTCTGTCATTTAAATTCTTGTCGTGCATATTTAATTTCCTTGCTACATTCATCATTGTCTTGAAACCTGAGTGTATAAAACTTTGTGTTTATCACAAAGAAAAACTGACTCTACAGTTGTAGACTTCTCTAAGTCACTCAGTTGTTAAGTTTGTTTACATTGTTTCTCATTAACACTCACTTTATTCCGCTGCACATTAGAGTATTCTCAATACAATCTTAATTGTGAGAACTCCTCTGATATTTTAGTCTACAAGTGATTTGTTATTTTGCAAGTTTTTGAACTCTGCAGCTGCAGACTTATTAAAGTCCACAACTGTAACCTTTGTGGTCATATTTTTAAAACTCTTGTAGACTTGTTATTTTAAACTTGAAAAAGGGCTACTGTAAGGTTCTAGAATCCATCATTTTGAAAAGTTTGAAAATTTTGATTTTGGACTCAAGGTCTATTCACCCCCCCTCTAGACCTTGACCACTTTAAGGGACCAACAGTAGATTATTTTTTTATTCTTATTTGATAGAGTGTAGTTGATATGATTTAATATTTTATTTTTAATGATCTAATTTTTTTATTGGTGTTTGGTTGAAAATATATGTTATATTTGAGTAAAAAAAAATTTCAACTATTGACAATTCTTTCCACACATATGCCCACAATTTATACACAACACATACTTCTCAGACATATCATCGAACACATGCTTCATATTCTCCACTTTTGAATAAAACTCCACAATTTGTGTCTACACAAATGCATCACCATCAACCAAATCATTTCACACACAACATAATAAAATCCTACTTCTTTTCAATTAACATATGGGTCAATTGTAGAGTAAAAACATGCTTTACAAGCTCATTGAGTAAACAGACCAAAAATAAATGTTGGCAACAAACAAAAACACCATACAGAAGCTGTGTCAAGGAAAACCATCTTGTGAAGGACCAATCATGCTTCATCCCACATAAGATAGCATGTAGAAAAGAGAAGCCTCACAGCAATTTTCACTCAACAATTTGAAGTCTTTTAAACAAGTTTCTCAAACAAGTCTACTGCTCTGAGTGGGTTCAAACCTTCTGATCTTCATAAGTTCTATTAAAGCAACGTGAGCTTCCCACTTTCATCTTTTATCAAATACAATTATATCAAGAATATATGCTGCGGACCATACTAGATGATAGTTCTTAAAATGCTTATCAATAACTATCTTGAATTCACATCAACTCCATTCTCCAACAACGATGCAAAAAGATTTACTTGAAACAAAATTATATATCAAGACCAAAATTAAAACGCATATACTTGAAACAAGCGCCACTCAATCACGAATAGAAAATAAACAAAAACGATTAAATGAGCTTTATAAAGATTTATAAAAGATCAATTATACCTCGTTATGGCCTTTAACCGCAGCAAAGCCAAGAGACGAATTCAAGCCCACCAAAAGTTGTGTACTTTTCCAAGCATGGATTGCAATCCAAAAGCATCTTCCCTTTGATACCAGTATCTTTCCTGAAGCAGAGCACCCAAACGAATTCTCCATTCCTTGCTTGTTCTTTAAGAGATATTGGGGGAAAATCACAATCGAATTGGCCTCGTTTCTGTCTTTAAATCTTCTGATAGACCATCCACATGAATTGGACAAGAATCACGTTTGTAAAAAAAAAATAAACGTAAGGTCACATGGATGGGCAATAATCGGCATGTGTTTAGTGTTGAATTATTTTACCAACAGGTGAATTAGGGTTCATCAATTTAGTGCAAAAAACACGAACAATGATTAGAAAAATTCCATGAGATATGAGAAATCACAGCTTAAGAAGGGAATGAAATTGCCAAGAAATCTATTAATAAAGCCGATTGGTGTGAAAATTGCTCGAAATTCGTGTGTTTTAATTACTTATTTTGATTAATTTTCATGCTTTTATTCACATTAAATTCATTTATTGAGTTTATCTGTCGAGAAGGGCATTTGCTTTGTTATTTTGTAGAAATTGAGCATTATTATTTTTTTTTTTGAAAGGGAAATTGAGCATTATTGAAAGCAAGAGTTATCAAATTTTGATTGTGTGAATAGATGGGGCCCACATGATCACTTCACACCATTGTCTGCAACAACCCACACCGATCTCTGCCAACACACTCAACACCATAGCCACTGTCACACCTCTGCAACTACTTCGCCATAAACAGCTCCTTCATCGCCGATCGACACAACCATTTCATTCACGATTATCTCTGTTCTCGCCTGAATCGAATCTGCGTCGGAATCCTCGCCTCGTCGCCGGATTTCACAGCCCATCTCCGCCCATCAATCTCGCCAACGATGCTCGCCGGAGTTCCTGTTCGTCGCCATGACCACTGCTCCATCTTCACAGCCTCAGCGACCGATTCACAGCCGTACAGCGCGTCGCACCACCGCCTGCGACACAACCAGACACTGTCGCACTTCCATTTCCGCCTACAGCCGTTTCTAAGCTCGCCGTCGCAACACCGTCGCGCGTTCGCAGCCTGAAGCTTTACCTCTGTCCAAATCGCGCACCAACCGTCCCCTGTTTTCGCCGGAAGCCACGCCTCCACTGCCAGCAATCGCAAACCGCTCATCCGTTCGAAGTCCGACCGATCCTCTGTTGCGCCGAAAATCCAACTGCCGCCCGTGAATAATGGTAACGAGGAAGGAATTTAGATTGGGCCAATTTCTATTAATTCAGTCAAAGCCCAAAAACTTTTATTGAGCCCAATTTGCTTTGGTTTTATATATACTTTTGGAGAATGAGGAAACAGAGTATTAGAGTAGGTTTGATTTTTTTCTTTCGTGGAACACATTAGCTTTAGATTATTACTTTAGATTATGTTTTCTCCTCGCGGGAATTTGCACACTTTTTTTATTTGGACGTCTCACACAAATTTGTACATTACTAAAAAATAAAGCATTGATTTACGGTACACTCACAAATATTTACACATATTTACCCATATACCACTACTTTATATATAAAATTATTTTTTCTTAAAACAAATGTCGTCCCGTGGGGTGCAAATTCCTACAGGACGGAGGGAGTAATTTTTTTCTTTCCTCTTTCGTTTTTCTACAGTAGTTTACGACGCAAACGTTACTTTTTTTATTTTGTTATTTATTAATTAGGGTTTATGATTTTTTTTTGTTTTATTTAATTTCTGTTATGATTGTCTTTAGACTATGATTATCAGCAACCCACACAATCCGTCCCTTAATTAAATATTATTTCTCTCTCATCCATCCACACAACCTACTATACATCCATTTATCTTACTTTTATCAGCAACTCATACAACCTAGGTTAACTAATATTATATTATTTCATTATTCTTTTATTTTATTTATTATATATTATCAATAATTATTTTTTATTTTAAAATTAATTAATAAAAATATTCTTTTACTATTAATTTTAAATTAAAATGAAAAAAAATTACTACACAAAATTAAAAGTAAAACATATTTATTTGGAACATGTGATTTTTAATGTGAAAAAAAGAGTTATTTTTAATGTGCTCCAAAATATATTAAGCGTGGTCTCTATTTATAGAGAATGAAAAAATACGAATTTTGGTATATTTTTTATTTTTTTTTAATTAGTAATTTTTAAAATAAAATACATTATATATAAAATATGGGAAATTAATAAAAAATTGACATGTGTCAATATATTATTGGCCCCCCAAATTTGAGGACTCGCGCTGTGGCACAACACGGGGCGTCAACCGTCTTCTTTTCCATTTTCATTTTTGATTTTTTTTTTTATCTTTTAGCTGAACCGGTCGCTGATAAACTTGGCCTTAGTATCATGAGTTAGATTCATTTTACTTTGAATATGTGAAACTAGGAGAAACTTTATTCGTGGTAGGAATATAGATGTGTTGTGAATTTTAATTTTTTTTTATATTTTAAGGTTCCGTATTGTTGAGTAAAAATTGCATGCAATATTCTTTAAGCTTGATTATGTGTATTTAATTCATGCATACGACCATTGTGTGGATTGAATATCATATGAAAAGTATGAGTGAGTATGTGGATTTTGAATCAAATTAGTGCTCAGATGTCCGACCAAAAGTCTAGGTTCTTAGATTAACCGACCTTGAACACTGTTGTCTATGATAGTGAGAGACGAATTAGTTAGACTTAGTACCCATGTTGGAAATGAATAATTAACTCACAACCCTAGGAAATTTAATTTGTCTTGAGAATTCAAATGAGGGTTCTGGAGACTCATCCTGATGGAAAGATGATAGGCAACAAGGTAGTTATTTTGTCTAGAAAATAATTGCTCATAATAGTGGTGGCTCTATATAAGTGAATTAAAATACATAGCGTGTTTGTTGAACTATCTACGAATAGGAGGATGCCTAGTGAATCATATTCGAAGTATACATTCTCACCCTTGCACTTTCATAGTTTTAGGTTGCTTTTTTTTTTTTTTATCTCATTAAGTGCCTGTTAGAGTTTAGGAAAACCCCATTGGCAATTTCAATTCCTAGTTAGGATTTTTATTTCTCTTTAATTCAAACAATAAACAAACATTCGCTCTTAGTTTTACCTCATGTGAGTTCGATACTACTTATCCCTATACTTGCTTATACTACACGATCCCTTCCTCTTGAGAGTTTGAATTTTGTTTATTTGTAAAATATTAGTTTAAATCAAAAGCCCATCTTGTGAAGGAGTAATTAAGCAAATTAACTACCAATCTCATCTATCCTCCGCTTCATTCTCATGTCCCCGGGCCCTACTATTGATTTCTGTATGCAGGGAGATGATAATGACAATAAAGAAATCCATAGAAGAATGTGTTTAAATATAAATTTAGCAAGAATTAGAAATTGGAATCCAAATATGAATGAATGCCTTGGCATTCTTTAAGAAAAACTCATTTTTGCCTCCCAAAGTTTAGATACCTGGGCGTACTTATTGAAGCTTACAACACGAAACATTAAACATTTTTAAATCCAATAATATCATGCTGCTGTGGTGAAAATACAAGAACTCTTGCATAATACTAAGATGGGCAGAGGAGCATGCATTAATTTCAATATCCCTATGTCACAAACACAGAATGAATCCTCTTAACCCCCAGAATCACGTTTTTTACAAACAAGACTGGGAACTCACTTAATATCAGTGAAAAAATTCACACACAGCTGAATAAATCAAGATGCAAGGATGTCAAGTCAGAACAAAGCAATTCTTAGATATTTATTAATGCACTTCTACTAGAACATACCTTTATAACCATCGAACATCTTCCGTTCATCCTTTATAATTTTCAATTTTGAATAAAACCCCACTAATTCCTTCTACACAAATGCATCAACACATAACATAAATCAAATAAGGTTGAATTAGCATAATTGACATTATAAAATGGAGAAAATTAATGGAAACTAATTACTGCAGTGTGTTCACCGATTATCACCACCTCTATTGCGCTGATCGATAGCTCTCAACCACCGCACGAAGCTTGCCTATCGCAAAAAACTAAACCGTCTTCGAATCTCGCTGGAGATGGAAGTCGCCTCTACCGCCGTCTGCAACAAGTCTTCACCAATTTTTGCCGTGAAATCGAAGCCAGAGCCACGTACACCCTCTCAACGCATCGCCCGAAATGAATTCTCGCCGGAAACCGCCGAAAATGGAAGAAGGCAGCCTCGATCCAGTAAACAAAGAGATTGGAGTTCCATTGTTGTTCGAATTCATTCCACGACCTTGAATTTGCGCATCTCCCTAATCTCAATCCACTGTTGAGAAAATATAGCTAATACCACCTCTCACCCGTGTTTCAGAATACAAATCTAACAGTGAAAAACAGTAGAAGAATGGGTAGATGAAGTTCCGACCCGGTACTGTTCACGGGTCGGAGACTTCTAATACAATCTACCAAACGAGTTACAAACTATGGAAAAAAACCTTTATCTCACCCTAATTCTACCTACCAAACGCACCCTAAGTGTATCAAAATATTCATTAGGTATATTAAAATTAAAGTCAATATGTAAATTATATTGACCTTAACTTTTGATACATCTAATTAAATATTTATCATAAACTTATTACCAACTATTTTCATAGAATACTTCTTCAAACAAATTTGCCACCAATGTCCCAATCCACTTATAATCCCTCATTAATTATTCAATTTCTCTCTCTCCTTCCTCTCTCTACATATATATGTACACAAACACACTATCTTAGTAAGCAGTGAAAAATCATTTATTACTCTAAAAAAGAATCATTTATTAATTTAAGGCATATTAATTTACCCAAACATATTAAAAAGCATGAATATTTTCATTTTAGGCAAGTTAAATTTTTAATGTGTTAACAATAACTTTTTGAATTAAACAAACTAAAAAATAATAATTGTGTTAAAAATAAAATAATTAAATAATTGCTCAATTTTCCTGTTGGATTAAAAATAAATTAATTAAACAACAGAATTTTTTTTTTTTTGATTTGCTTATGTTGTTTGAGGAAATAATCTGGGATTATTTGTTCCGCATGCATGACAGTGTTAAACATATTAATTATAACACTACAAATATTACGTGAGAGTTAACAACATTTAAAAAAATTTAAAAGTATAAATATTTACATATAAATAATTTTACTTATACATAAAAAAAATTACTTTTAAAATGTGATAAAAATGTTCTTCAACTACCTTTTTTTTCTATATCCCGAATTTTGGCATTAGTTTTTATATTTTAATTTAATTTTTAAATTAAAATTGCGTTTCTTTAAAACACGCTCTTAATTTAAAATTAGAGAATTTGGCATATAATTATATTGAATAAAAGAATAGTTTAAGAACTAATCAAGTTGAAACTTGTACTCCTTCCGTCCCACTATAAGTTGCTCATTTTGTCATTTTCGTCCGTCCCACTATATGTTGCTCATTTACATTTTTACCTTTTTTAGAAATTATTATTCATTTTTTTATTATTATTTTTAATATTTTTTATACTATTTTTATTACTTTTTCACTTTTTTCCATCAAATCACTTATACTTTTTCACTTTTTCCATCAAATCACTCGTACTTTTTTACTTTTACCTTAATTCCGTTTGCCAAAAAACAACGAGCAACTTATAGTGAGATAGAGAGAGTAATAATTAATTAATTGTGGTGAACTTAATGCCAAAATATGCACGCTGCCCAACTCAACATGCCCAATTCATTCACAAATTTCTATTTTTCAAACCCCATTTATCAACCACTCCATTCTCCATTCAGTTTTGAACTTAGGACCGACTGGGTGCGGTTACCCAGAACAAACATCCCATGCAAAAATTGGATTAAGTCAGCGTCAACTAGTCGGTATATATCAACTGTTATTTTCATAATACCTCTTTTTTTTCCTATTTTGATTATTTATTTTTAAATTGTCATTATTTAAATAAAATTATATGAATTATTCCATAAATTAATTAGAAAAATTGGCGAGACATGGAAACAGAACAATGACCCTAATCTCATGAACCACCCATATGAAACAAGTAAGGATAAGAGATGAAACAAACATGAAATGTTCTTGATTCTAAGAGAGAATTACATGCTTTATAATTAAGTGATACGACAATATTATATATATATATATGAATTGTTTATAATTGAGTGATATGACAATAATATATATATATATGAATTGTTGATATTATCTTGGGTGGAATTGAATGAAATTCGTTTTTCTAAACCTAGCGAGGATTCGAACATACTTTGAAATGCCCACCCTATTAGGGGTGGACGGTACAGCATATGAATTTTTTTTTCGCCATATCGTTATCGTATTTCGATACAGAAAAAAATTATACCGTTTTCATACCGAAAATTTCGGTATATCGAAAATTTTGATTTTTTCGGTATACTGTGATATACCGAAATATTTTGATATACCGAAATATTTTTGGTATACCGAAATATTTTCATTACGAAATCTTCGGTATATCGCGATATACCGAAATATTTTAATATTTTCATTACGAAATCTTCAGTATATCGCGGTATACCGAAATTTCTGTATTTATATACCGTTATCGTATCGATATTTTCGATACGATACCATACCGTACCGAAAAGTTCGATAAATTCGATAATTTTCGATACGATAAGTGCGATATACTGATATTTTCGATATTTCCTCCACCCCTACACCCTACCATTCCTCTCGTTAGTGACATGGTGAATTACATATCTCATAAAATTAACCATCTTTAAATCGTTTGAATGTAAAAAGGGGAAAATTAAGAAAGCTATTTTTTTTTAAATCGATTGAATTGGAAACTGGCCATAGAATATGTTTAATTATTCTTAAATTTTAAGGTTCACTTGAGAAAAATTGGTTAAAATAGACAAAAGAAAAAAAACGATTAAAACCTAAAAAACCCCTTGAACCGATCTATTCTTAATTTTTAATTTTTTTATTAAATTAAATCGTGAGGCCCGTTCCTATCCCAAAATTATTTTATTTTATAATTTAGATATTTTTAATTTGAGACTTCACTATATATGCATGAATTGTAAAATATGTCACTGACTAAGACCGACATTATAATTTGAATTATTTTGAGTATCTTAATTTTGATTATCTATGATTTTTATTGTATTTATGGCGCAGGGATTACATGAATTCATAACAAGAAACCTTCTCAATCTCTGATGATTTTCAAAAGAATATCGACAATAAAGAATAAGGAGATAAACAATCTCAAAAACGTTAATTCATCTTCAACTTCATAAAATATTATACACAAACTCTTTAAATAAGAGAAACATAATTAATATACGAAAATAAATCAATTTAATAAAACAATGCTAATTCTAATATTCCTAATTAACTTAATTCTCCAAATCTTTATATAATAATATCAGATTACTAATATGATTTATCTCCATTAGAGTCTCCCTCTTTGAAACGATTCGCCCTCGAATCAAACTTAATCTCGTCTCCAGAAGAATTAAATAACACTTCTAAATATTTCATCTAAAAAATATATGATGTATGAACGTGACCCATAATTTTAAGTCGGTAAAGAAAATGAAATCAAATTGTTTTTTTCAATAAAATAACTATCATGATTAATATAAAAATGATAGTTATTTTTTAAGGCATAATCAATATCACCATCAAGGCATGGATTAAGGTCTGACTCAACATAAAAGATAAGAATAACTTGATCAATAACAGACTGTTCTTCTTTTTCTACAGTTGGTTCTTCATCAAATATAGGTGGCCTATCATAAATAGGCGATTTATCTCTTTTCGGTGCAACATGTGAAGAGTTGAAAAGCTGAGACATGACATGATCAATGCTCCCACGTTCACGATAATACACCTTGAATTTACGGCTTGACCGTAATAGATTGTCACGATAGCATCGGGGATTGTTACTTGTGGAACACATAGAGTGTCAATGACATGAGTAAGGGCAGCGAGTTATCGTCGTAACTCATTCATATGAGACGATATCAAACATGAGAGTTTAAAATTTAACTTAAAATCCAAGTGCATTTGAAACATGACACCCAATACACACGAATTTATCTAAAGATCAAATATAAACAAGTGCAACTAAAAATTAATTGAAAAAAAGTTATACATTAAATATAAGTCTCAAAATGAGAATTTTGAAATATATTAGTTAGTGTATTGTGGGGTTCATTTATAGATAAAATAATATATTTTTAGAGTGATAATAAAGGTGATGATTTTCTATAAAAGAATAGTACATATTTTTTGTGAATAGACGAAAAAGAAATAATGCATTAATTTAGTTGACAGACGGAGTATTTTTTTGAAGAAAAAAAAGGGGCATACTTTCCCTTTAAATTGCACATAAGGGCAAGTGTGCAAAAATTATAAAAATACACACCCAAAAAATACACTCAGAATAAATATGAAAATATTATAAAAATTACACAATTGCCACTCTTTGTAATAAATATAAAAAACTGTCTCTCTTTATAACTGTCCCTACTTTTTTTTCTCCCATTCATTTTGATTGACTAATACTCTTTTATTAAAAAATATAATTGTTATTTAAATGCTACCAACAGCATTTTCTTAGAGAAGTCAAAAGAAAAACCAAAATTGAAACAAATAGAGTATACTTTGGGCGTTTGACAAACACCAATTTCACAAAAGAACTTGGGTTTTTAATTTCTTTCTATGGTTTGCCTTGTCCGACATCAGACAACTCCTTCAATATCATTGCATTATTGATCCAATTTGTATAATTTATTTTATGTGATTGCAATTTGCATTAAAGCGTTTACACTGTGTATATTGCAATCGGATTGTACCACTCTAATTAATAATAAACTAAATTAATAAATATAAAATAACATAAATACCCTTTCATTTAAATAAGTAAAAAAAAAAAAAACTTATTTATACATTAATATAACCTTATTAATATTTTTTTAATTAAATTTTTCTAATCATAATTAAGATCATAAATGGTCACATAATGATACCGAAGTATTCATTGTTGGTAAGCGGTGGGTGCGCGCGGCAAAGAAGGTGGATGAGTTTTTAGGATATGGGTGCAATAATATTTGTATATCACTTTTTTCTCATGGATTATAATTATCTGATGCTTAATATTTTATTTTATTAAAAAGATAAGAACTTGTATTTTGGAAAATAAATGTAGAATTGTAAGACGAGAATATGATTTATGGTTTAGACATGAAAATTTAGAATTTTTTTTGTAGGAATACTGGATGTATTTCTAATAATAGAGAGAATGGTTGAATTATCAATTGTTATTGTTATATATTTATTGATAATATGAGGGGTCAATCTGTAATTATATAAAATCTATATATATATATATATATACATGGTTAATTTGGTAATTTTATACTTTTTTTTAAAGAAATTAATTATTTTGCCCGAGTGCATTGTGTTAAATGAAATCATTTATGTAATTAACCCAAAAATTAAATAATCCAAATGAAATCAGTTATCTTGTAATTAGGTATTACATTTATTAAGGAGACGTTTGCTTTTCTAGATAGAATAAATAAAGTATGATAGAATTCCAATGGATTATATTGATTGCAACCCTAATTTTAAAATAGTATGTGTTTGGTATTTATGATTGTTTTCCTAAAATTAATCCTGATTTGTGTTTGAGTTTAAAAATAAATAGGATAAAAATACTAAAATTTTCAATTTTGCCCATTTGTGAATTAACACCATTATATCCATAGCTTTTTGAGAAATTTGAAGGTTATGTTTGTCAATTTCAGTTTGAAATTAAGGGTAAATTAGTGAATTTAAACTTGGGACTAAATAATCTGATGTAATAGTTGGGATCAAGTTATCATTTTCTTGTAAGATAAGACTGGATTCAAATATCGAATTAGGATTTAATCATGGGCTCAAGTCCTAGAAAACAAATATAGTTTTACTTGGGATAGAGCTGGCTTAATCTATCATAATTCTGAAAACAAAAGACCCCCTAAAAGAATTTATATTTAAATAATAGAAAAATTAAATTTTTTTTTACTACACATACAATATTTAATACTTTAAGGGGGTGTTTGGTTTCTTAGATAGGATAAATAGAATAGATAGAATTTTAATAAACTTTATTGATTGCAATCCTAATTTTAAAATAGTGTGTGTTTGATTTTATGATTGTTTTCTTAAAATTTATCTTGATTTGTGTTTGAATTTAAGAATAAATAGGATAAAAATATTGAATATTTAAATTTTTTTTTCAATTAACACCATTATATCGATAACTTTTTCAGAAATTGAAGGTTAGGTTTGTCAATTACAATTTGAAATTGAGGGTAGATTAATAAATTTAAACTTGGGAGTAAATAATCCGATGTAAATAGTTGGAATCAAATAATCATTTTCGTGTAGGATTTGACTGAATTTATATATAGGGTCAGGATTTAACTATGAGCTCAAGTCCTAGAAACTAAACATAATTTTACTTGGAATTAGAGACTTAATTCATCCTAATCTTAGAAATAAAATACCCCCTAAATATAGAGATGTTAAACGGGCTAACCCTAACCCTATAGGATCAGCCCTAACGGGCTTCGGGCTAAATGGGTTAGGGCCTTATCCGGTTCATTCTTAACGGTCATCTAATATTTGAGACCTAACCCTAACCCTAGCTGTCCTCGGGCTAAACGGGGTCATAAACGGGCTATGTAAAAAAATCTAAATTTTAAAACATAATCTAAAATAATTATCATAAATGTTAATATTTAAACTAAAACCTAAACATTGTCCATAATTTCATTAAAATTAATAAAAATAATTTAACATAATTACAAAATTTCAAACATTAACACTTAAACACTTAAAAGTTCATTGGTATATAAAAGTTTAAATATAAATACTCAAAATTAATATAACACCTAAATAGAAATTGAAGATAACTTCAATTAATATTATTATTAATAATAATAATAATAATAATAATAATAACTATATTATTTATTTAATATGTATATATAAAATAAAAAAAAATATGCGGGCGGGCTCGGTTAACCGGCGGGCTAGCCCATTTAGCCCGCGGGCTAATAGGGCCGGGTCAAAAAAGCCCGGATTTAAACGGGCCAATAAAAGCATGGCCCTAACCCTGTATTTTTCAGGGTTAAACGGGCCGGCCCTATTAGTCCAGCCCGGATTAACATTTCTACCTAAATACAACATTTAATATTATTAATTGTGTATTAAAATTAAAAAAATTACAAAATGGATCACAAAATAAAATGAATTATGAAATGGTTCTGTGAAAAAAAAATGTTTATCCCTGTAAAAAAAGTTATGTATTTGTGCAAATATTTTGATCTAATTTGTAAATATGATATTTTTTTAATCAATATGTAATGCCCCTAAAATATATATACAATTTTTTTAGTTTTTTATTTTGTTAATTTTACGAATTTACGTCTTATTAAAAATATAGAAGAAAATACGTGTAAAAAAAATAATAAAACAAAATTGTCCAAAATTTTAAATTAGAAATCTTTGCTCCTATTTGATCAATAAAACCCAATTGTTTTGGTGTTGGTGCTGAATAAGCTGCATATTGCAAACAAAATTGAAATAGTTTCCATTCCAACTTCTGCTGCATTAAATAGACTCGTTTCAATTGTATATTTTCATCGTATTGCATGATTACTTGACCACAATTGAGAAAGGGCCGGCGAGAGGAGATCCTCTTGTCCATATCCACATTTAAATTTGATTTTGTTTTGATGGACGACAATAAGCACTGATATGGCGAGGAGAACACACATTTTCTTAAAATTCAAGATTAATTTTCAAATGATCTCATAACTTTATAAATTTTTAGAAGATATAACTACATTTTAGATGATTTGGGCCCACATTTACTTGAGTCGCTCTTAATTTTAGCTCCACAATTACTTGAGTTGCTCAATTTTATAATTACTCAATTTTCATCTCACAGTTATATTTTGGAATTAACTAGTTATAGGAGTCAAATGAGCAGGGCCGTTGTATTTGGGCTGAGCCCAATTCTCTTCGGGCCACATATTTTCAAGCTTGTCTTGGCCAAAGACGGGCTTCCGGACCAAACCGGTCCAATTTTTTTAATTTTTTATTTTTTAATATGTCACATTACATTTAATTTCTATGTTTATCTTATTAATTAATAATTTTGTATACAAATTATACTTAAATAGTCATGAAATTTATTTAATTTGTCAAAAAAAAAAAAAATTAAAATAAAACTCAAATTTCTATATAATATTTAAACAACAATAATTCAACAAAACTTAACAAACTATAATACACAAAGTTAAATTCAAACAACAATTTTCTAACAATCCCTTATAAACATAAATTCATTAAAAAAAAAATTGAACAACTAATTCAACATCCATCTAATAAGTTTGAATTATAATTCGTACTAGCATTTATAGGAACTTCTAAATAAATAAATGGGTTAATATCAATTTGCTACATGTACTATATTCCTTATTTCAATTTGCAATTCGTACTAATTTTTTTATTAAACTGCAACCTGTATTATGAAAATTTGACCAGTTGCAACCTGTACTTAAATTTTATTCTTTTTTCTTGTTAGTGCTATATTTTTCAAGATTATATTCGTCAATCTATATCAATAATTTATTTATTTTTATTTTTCGCCACATGCCGATAAACAAATCTTATTTCTTCCATGGGGTTAAAAAAAATCGAATTCCAATTATGTTATCGCCATTCTATAAAAAATAGATTTTTTTAACGTCAATTTTTTATTATTAATAATTATAATATAAATTAAGTAAATAAATAATGTGGAATGACTAGTATAATCTTAACAAATATAGCACTGTCAAAAAACAAAGAATAAAAATTAACTTTAGGTAGTATTTTGTAAATTTTTCTTAGTACAGGTTGCAATCTGATAAAAAAACTAGTACGAGTTGCAAACTGAAATAAATGATATAGTACAGGTGTCAAATTGATTTTAACCCTAAATAAATTTACATTATCAATACTCTAAATAAAGTATTGTCAATCTTATCTAATTCACATTTTTAATAATACAAATTAATTAATTAATTAATTGAGATAATATTTTTTTTATTAAAAATATATTTTGAGAAAGTTCCAATGACCATATTATACAAATAAAATACTTATTAAAAGTATTTTAAAAAAAATTATAAAATCAAAGATTCATAATAGTCCCATAGTATGATGCTAAAAGAGTTATGATACAATTAGATTTGAGACTAAATCATTTAAAAAATAATTATGATACTAATGTTGAACAATTCAAGTATTATAAGACTAAATAATAATTTCAAGAATATAAAAAATAAATATGAGATAAAAATTAAAAAGTTCAAGTAATTAATCGACTAAATCTTTCCAAAAAGGGAGACTTTCAATCTATTTGCAACCATGTATCCTTATGATTTTCAATTTTTCATCAACACTCCTTAATTTATTAAAAATTAAAATTGTGCCCGAACCTTCTAGATTCCACTAACTTATTTGTTGCCTCCCTATATAAAGAGGGGGCAACCTAAAATTCTCTCAACACAAGTGTCTTCCTTTCACATCTAGATTTCTATAACAGTGCCTCACTTCCTTCATTTTCCGACTATACGATTAATGTTTATGCTGGAGAGTGAGGTACATCTCTCATTTGGTTTTGTTTTTTCTTTTGAGTTCTAATCCCAATTCTGTCCAGATCTACTCATTGATTTGAATCTAACATTTTTTTAAATTTGTTTGCTCCAATTTGATAAAATCGAGGTTGTTTAGTTTCCAGATCTGCTAATTGATTTATGATCTTATTATTATTATTATTATATATATATCGTTATGGTTAAATCAACTCATAAGAGAAAACATGAGTTTATTGTTGATGTAATTTCCGTAAAAGCGATTATGTGGCTATAATAACAACGATTACACCAACAATATGTTGAAATAGACGAACATGCGAGGTTTTATGAGTAAGCAGGTAGGTCATTTATATAAGCTCGTCGTTCGAGCAGAACTTCGTTAGGGTAAAAATTTTGTATCTTATTCGAATGAATTTGATTACATTATATAGGAAATACAAGCTGCTGGATCGTCACCAGCCTGCTTCATCATAAGCTGCTGATCAGCAGCCTGCTTCACTAGAAGCTGCTGAACAGCTACCTGCTTTACTATAAGCTGCTGACTCGTCACCAACTTAACAACTGTTGACTCGTCAGAGTGTTCTTCGATCTGGTTCTTTCTTCGTGCTTGATCAATTCTCTTGGACAGGTCAATCCGGACTTGATTAATTACTTCCTTAAGCACGCATGTTGATTATTTCATTAACAGTTGCCCCCTAGCCTGATGTTTGTTTGAATTGTTGGATGAATAACGAGCATCAGGCTATTTTGATCTTCTCAAGATTTCTCAAGTGCAAGGAAGTAGATTGAGCATGAATTGATCTGTCTTCCGCTTTGTTGGCTTCTTGTGCTTATATTTCCTTGTATTCGTGCATAGATGCATCAGATGTGGCTTCGCAGGATTCTATAACTGTGTAACCAATACATAGAAAGATGCTACAGGCCTCATTAAAAACCTAGCCGTAAACCACCCTTGTGGATAAACCGGTCATAGGGAAAAAAGAGTATCTTGCAATCCTTCCAGATACCCGTAGGTTATTTTGAATGCCTGCGTTCATTGCTTCATTCGTGCGGGTTGAGTGAGCATTGTCTTCTTGTGTTTCTTTGTACCTGCAAGTAGATACATTTGCAGCTTTTCGATCTTTCTGGAGATCCTTCGTGTTTTGCTGGAATATTCAATGTATGATTTCTTAGCGAGCGCTTTAGCTTGGTTGCTTTACGACTTTCGTTGTAGTATTGGGCCCTGCTTCTTTCATACTGATGGATGAGATTTAGTCAGTTGAGATATCACCATTTACTTTGGTCGAAGGATGGATTACTCCTGCCGCTGGTGAATGTGCCCCCAACTGTTTAGGATTGTTTGCTTTAGCATTCTTGTATTGTTTGCCTGGTGTCTGAAGTATTGTAGACGTCAGTTTTTCCTCCTTTTGTTCTTCTGATCAGGATGCTCTTGATGTTCTTGTTTTATTTTTTTTACGAACTCTAATGAAATGCCATTTATGTCTAATCGTTATATATCACATTTCGCGTCTGTTAGGTCTTTAATTCATTTCGCTTCACCTCTTTCTGGGCACGAGATGAATAAGATACTCGTGCGGAAATGGGCCATCAGGAAGCATTCACTTCGTCCTTGGGAGCGTATTCGAGTCCCTTTGGTGGACATGAAGCGTTGTCCTGGTATTACCGGGTACATCCACTCTGCTATCCTCCGGATCGTACGTGACGTCCTTCGGAGGGGCCTCGGATGCACACTCAAGTCCCTCTGTGTGTGGTCTTTTGGGGTTTCACGCTCGGTTCTTATTCGGGAGTAGTTACGCGTTTTAACGCCGTAATCTTTCAACCAAAGAAGAGCATTGGCATGCTTGTGCTCTTACTGGTGCTGGATGTACAGGCATCGTACAATGCCATTTTGTCTCTGCACGAAGAGCGTGCTCGACCAGTAGAGCCGGAGCTCTATCTGGAGTGCATTTCAGCCCTCCGTAGCCACCGTTAGTTAGGCAATTTTAATTAGACTGCGACCTTCTCAACAAAAGACCGTCTATAGCATTCATAATCTGTTCAAAATGCACATCGTGAGCATCCTGATCTCGAGCTGCCTGCTTGAGTCAGACCACCAGCCCGCTCTCTATTAATTTGGCCAAAGCTTGACCATCAGCCCGCTCTTTATTAATTTGGCCAGAGCTTCCTTTGCCTGATGCTTGTGATCAGTATGAATTTAACCTTTTTACTTCTTAATGATTTTGTGTGTCAGGGTCTGCCCCCCAGTATAATATTGGGGTATCAATGGTTTCGCGCTCGCATACCTGTTCATCGTCTTTGATCTACATGTCTCCTGGTAATTTATTGTTTTCTCGTTGTAGATCAAGGCGTTACAGTTGCCATTCCTTCAGAACTAAATACTTTATGTCAGAGAGTAATGACTCTTGGTACCGGACTGAACAAACGTAAGATGGACCCTGCCTTCTAAAATGATGGTGTTACGGAAGAAGAGATGAGCTCAAATCCCGGCACCACCGGTGCCTGCGTCTGGCCCGATTGCTCCTGCTGTTGCATCTGTTTTGCTCGGAAAAATCTGCCGAGAAAATCAAAGCAACAGAGGAAAGATGGTGGCACTTCTATTGGTGCCGCTGCTCTTTATCAACATTGCTTCCTGCTTGCTTCCTTCCTGCCCCCCATTCAACTGTTGATTGTGACATATGATCAGGAGTTGAATGATTTGAAATGTTCCGGGGTACTGCCAACCTGCATTGTTGATAAAGAATGGTATATTCTCCTTCAAGAAGGATTATCGCTTCAAGAAGGCGCATTGCCTATGTAGGCGGAATCATGCCTCTGGGAGGTGCATCGTGGCATCGTCTATAAAGACGGAATAATCATGCCTTCAAGAAGGATTATCACTTCGAGAAGGCGCATCGCCTATGGCAACACGTCTTATGAAGACGGGTCATGCCTTCAAGAAGGATCATCGCTTCGAGAAGGCGCATCCTCTATATAGGCAGAATCATGCCTCTGGAAGGCGCATCGCCTATGTAGGCGGCATCGTCAATATAGGCGGAATGGACATTGCGAATAAAGACAGAATACTCGAGTCTTCGCCTATAAAGGCGGAATTATCATGCCCCCAAGAAGAATTATTGCTTCTGGGAAGCGCATCGCCTATATGGGCGGCATTATCAATATAGGCTAGATATCATTGCCTATAGAGATGGAATAATCGCATGAATTAATGCTCTGAGGCATCTGGTGGGGGCAGTTCTCTCTTTTGGGCAGATGCCTCGAGAATTTTACCTGGTGATATATCTGTGATCTTTCTTCCTTAATGTTTTAGGAAGTGTTGACGTCGTTCTGGTTTATATTGAGATCAAGGCCTTTATCGAAATAATATTAATAAAGGCTACTTTCCTCGAGATGGATATATCTTCCAGTATGTGCCAGTTCCTCCAAACTTGTTTGTCCGTGCATGATATTTCTGATGGAATAAGCATATATCTTCTTTGTTGAGGTGCTGGCAGCTTGTAATGTAGATGATTGCTTTGGAGTGAACAAAGAGATGAATGTGTCATCTACCAAAGCATAGCTTGAAAAGATGAAAATTCTATTTATCCGGAGATAGTTGGAGTTTTCTGCACAGAGTGTGATGACTGGCTATCCCTTAAAAGGAATGTTTGAGGTAGGCTTGCCGTTCCATGCACTTGCTGGTGTAGTATTAAATATTATGATGATACGCATAATATCTTTGTGTGCTCAATCACCGTGCTGGAAGGCATGCGCTTCTTGATTTGCCATCAATCTGGGTTCAAAATCTTGGCTGAGAAGGCACTCGTTCGGTCGTTCGCCATTGAGGTATCTTTCAGGTTCTGATTTCGACCAGAATAGTTGTTTCTTGATTATGTTCGCTCCCTTGTACATGTTCTGGACTTTTGTCCTCCATTGGGTCTTCTTCAGCTTGTGAAGCAGCCAATATCTTGAGCCCTAGTTTTGTACTTTGGGAGAACTTTCAAGGAACATTTTTCGTGATTCTGCGGCACAAGAATTTCTCATGTTGTTAATAGTATATAGGGCAGGTTATTTTCGTATTTGTCTTGTACAAAAGGATAAACTGAGAGTTTCACCCTTTTGTATGAGACATATATATGTTACGAAAACTCCCCCGGTATCAGAGTTGGTGGATTAGGCGACTTGTGGCCTTTTCGTTGAGGATTTCTCCATTGACTCTGATAATTCTCCGTCTTCATCAACAAGTCTTGGAATTCATCAGTGTTGTAGTTGACACTTTGATGATATGCGTAGCACTTGTTGGGATTCTTCTTGCTGTTGGGTTTAGAACAAGGACATTGGGCACAGTACTTCATGTATCGACTTGTTATCGAGTAACTTCTTGACTTTCACCGTCAGTACACTACAAGAAAATGCATTTTTCGTAACGAACAAAATGGTTACAAAAAGTCGCCTTTTGGTTACAAAAATCTTTTGTAACGAAAACTTCGTTACAAAAGTTGGTCATTTAAAGTCCGTCGCAAAAAGTATTTGTAACGGAAAAAACTTCAATTTCGTTACTAATACAATTGTAACAAAATATTTTTTGTTACAAAAATTTTAGTAGCAATGAATACAATTTTGTTACAAAAAATAAATTTCGTAACGAATAAATTACTATATGAATTCATATATTTGGTGTTTAAAAGTTTGATTCACCACTAAATTTTCATTATATTTACCCTCTTATTTCATTCAAAAATAAAAATAGTTATAATTTCATAACAAAAGTAATAAATGCAAATGACTATGAGAGAAACTTTAAAATTAATGCAATAATTTTATTTCAAAATAAATAACAATTTCTAAATACATTTAGCTCAACAATATCAATATACTTATAAAAAAAACTATCAATGTATTCAAACACTTCATTGTACATAATAATATGCAAAAAAAAAAAAAAAATATATAAATCAGATTTGAGTTAAACTTGAAATCTTGATCAGTCTTCATGTCAACGATCATATTGAAACTTCGTCATCCTACATACAAAATATAAACAATATTAAAATACCATAATATTAAGAATTTATAATGCATAAGAAATATGATAGCAATAACCAGATAATAATTTTTTGATGCACAATAATGAAATATCATAACGAAGAATATTATACCAATTAAGAGATAATAATTAGAGCAATAAATTTTTTTTGAATTTTTTAATGTGCAAAAGAAATTGCAGCCCATAAAATTATCAAGGCATAAAGAACCGAAAAAAGAAGTGAAGCAGTAATTATATCACTAAATATTACTCGAACCAAAATTTAGTCACCAAAATTAGTGAAGACGCAAGAGATACTAGTTAATAAGACCTATAAAAAAAATAACAAAAAACACAGTAAAAGATAGCAAGAATAAACATCAAACTTCTTGTACTTAAAGCAATACCTTGCAAATATAAAATCAGAAATCTTCAGATTGATTTTACCCATCATACGCTCTGTAAAAGCCAGTCACAAGTAACAATTTTTTCCATCATTCATATTCATTTACCAACAAACATACTGAGCAAATAATTTGATAAATTGATAAGCATAATAATGTTTCTCCTGTAGATCTCATTGCATTAAATAAAAAACAAAAAAAAAGGAACATTTTTAGCTTCTTGCAAAAAAAGAGAAGATAAAAAAGAACATTGTCCTCGTGCAAGTTTTTCAAGGGAATTAAAAGAAGTAGATACCTTCCACAAGAAACAATTAGCGACTAGCTCAATACACGTTGTGCCCATGCTTCCATCCTTTCTTAGTATAGTAACGTAAAGCTAGAACTAAAGAATAATACAAAAAAATATAATATTTTAGTTAATGCAAGTGTGAGACAATGATCAAGACTAGGAAAGCAGCATAAATTCCTATCAAAATAGTAATCTTCTCCACTTACAACAAAAATAACTACCAAATGATTATGGCTTGCAACATAAATTTAAGTAATACCATTTTGATTTACACTTTTGAATACATAAATTTTGCATCATCTGAGTTCTGCAGAAGACTTCATACTAAAATTGAGTTTTAGGATTTATCAAGATAGATTAAAATAGAAATAAGAGGCAATATGATGACAGAAGTTGTTATTACTTGCTAAAACAATTGTTAGGTTTGTCAATGACAATGAAGTTTGATTCAAATTAAACATGATTCTCATCCCAATATAACGTTAATTAATTTCAATGTAAAGTATGATACATTAGAAAAGAGTTCAGGCTTCAAAACATCCGGAAAGAATGATTTAATGAATCTCTGGTACATTAGATATAATCATCTCAAATTTTATATAGAATGAATTAAATATTCATGTGAATATAACTGATGGGAAATTTCTAATACCAACAAATTCAAACATAGGAGATGATAGTCAATACCTTGTATCTTATCCTTATCACAATTAGCAATTAGCAATCAACAACAACAAATACATTTATAAACAAGATGAAGTATTGTTATTTATGAACCATGGGCATAAAAAAATTTCATATTATTAACCTATATTACAGGGACTAATACACGATCTAAAAGACTAGAACCCCCTAAAAACACATAATGATTTATCAATTATGATATGACCATGAAAATAAATATAAAATAAGCAAACTATCAAATTAAGACAATGAACTTGCAAGTAAATGATCTACAAACTATATCCTTCTCAAGCATAGCCCACTTACACTTGTAAACCAAAGAATCAGTAATTTAATTAAGAATGAAGAAATAAGTCTTAACTGAGGTCTCAATAAGTCATAATTTTCGGTCAAAATAAATGATCAATCATAAAAATCCATGAAGACCACATCCCAGAACAAGGAGTTATTTTCTCGCCTCTCATCAACTAAATATCAAAACCTAAAAAACAGAGAATCAATTTTAGGAAATCAAATTAATTAACCACAATGACCACATAATCGAAACTCAACCATATTTTAATTTAATCATACATCTTTATCTCCCCTAATATATCCATAAAATTAATATATAAATAACAAATCAAAAAAAAAAAAAGAATTCAGGGGAAAAATAAAATCGTATTGGATCGCAACTAATTACTGAATTTTTCTTTCAATACCTTCAATTTCTACACCTTGTGGAGCAGTTCTCAAACAGAAGCATTGCCAAAGGAATGCTGATCGACAGAAAGTCTTCAGGTCCTCAGTAATGATGATGACAACATAGGATAGAAAAGCGGCAGCGAAGGGATACTGGGCACAGATACGAACGGAAAGAGTTGTGGATAGTGAAACACGGGTTGTGTATGTTGGCTACGATGGGCCACGGTGAAGAAGAGGCATGGTGGCTCGCCAAGAGTTTGATGGCCAAGAAGCAGCGGGAAGAGGGATTAGGTTTTTGTTCATTTATGAGATGAAATTTTTGGCATTTTTAAGAGTTGGTATATATTAATTTGAAGAAGTCTAAATATAAATTCGATACTTTTAAGTTTTAAATTTATGTTTTTCAATAAAGTCATTATATTAATTTTGTTATTATTAGGCATGTTTATTTCTGTAACCAAAATTTTATTATTTGTAACGATAAATAATTATTGCTATTTAAAATATGACTTTTTGTAACAAAACTAAAAATTGGTTACAATAAGTCATCTTTTTATAACCATTTAACTGTTGGTTAAAAATAAATTCGTTACAAAAGATGCATTTTCTTGTAGTGGTACCTCGTACTTTACCGGGCCAAACTTCTATTTTTTCTGACGAACTGGTCTTTGAGGAGTTGATAGGCGTTAACTCTTCCATCGGTGTAGCGCACTTTCACTTTTCTTTCCACTTTGGATCTTGAATAGGTCCATCCACGTTCAATTCGTCTTCAATCTCCATCGGTTCACAGTCGAGCCTAGGTTTGAAATCTTGGCTGAGTAGGCGTTCATCTGGGCGTACGCCTCTGAGATGCCTCTTAGGCTCTGATTCCCCTAGAACTTGTACAACAAGATTGGGTACACTCCCTAGTACGTGAACTGTGTTATCAACCTCCATTGGTTCCACTTCCACTTGGGAAGCACTCAATGTCTCAGGTTCCAGTTCAGCGCATGGGGAAGGACTTTCAATCGTGTGTACATAGGTGACCGATGGTACATTTTGAAGTAAACATTCTCGGGCTTTCTTCTGATCGCCGTTTATTGTGCCGACTCCATTTGGTGTCGGGAATTTTAGACAATAGCAATAAGTTGGCGAAAAGTCCTCTGCTACTGATGATATTGTAAACTTGTTTAACTGGGATGTTGTGCGTCTGATCCACTGGTTGTTTTCTTCCTATGTGCGTCTGATCCGCTGGTTATCCTCTTCCTGCTCCCCACTCGAAGTTTGATAAATTTTGTAATCAAACATCGAGGGTTCTTGTAGCTTTGTGTCAGCTCTGCTTTTCCGCTGTCGAGCCAATGCATCTGCCTGTGTATTTTGAAGTTGACCTAAGTTCGGCTATCAATGCTTTATAGTCGGTCTTGTTGTTTGTAGCTCTGAAGTCAAATCTGATTGCAGAAGTGAAGATTTATCTGTCTGGGCCTATCAGTATTACACCGGCTCTTTGTCAATGTAGAGGTGTCATGGAACTATACGTCTCCTTGTCGGATCTTGTGGAAAAGTTAGCTTGTCGGAACTATACGTATCCTTGTCGGATCTTGTCGGATTCCTCCCTTGTTGATATCATTAGCACATCGTCTTCAGGTTTAGGTAGAGAGTTTGATCTTCAACTCACATAGTCTTCAAGCTCAGGTGGAGGCCTCGATAGGTAGCGCTCAAATGTCATTCTTCTTCCTTGACATTTTGATTGACCCATTTTACATCCTTTTATTTTTCTATTTTCCCAGATCAGGGCATTGCAGTTGTTCGGAGTTTGATTCTCCCTCGTTTAGCTTTATCGTCGATGTTGAACTTCTTCTTGAATAGATGCTTCTGGGATAATAGGAAATTGAGGCGATGTTGGTGATAATGAGCTTATGTTGCCCTCTGAATGAGTTGATAACTTTGCTTATAGGCCGACCTTTTTATCTTTATAGGTTCTATTCTCGGGAAACTGTTTATGATCCAATCGTCTTAGGCGAGAGGACTCATGCAATCTTTCACTCTGAATAGATACTCCAGATGTTTGTTGTGGCCGATTTACTTTGTGAGGATCTAGCTTCTTCACCATCAGTTGTCTTGATCTATCTTGGATGGGTCGTCGTTTTGTAATGTTACTCCATGATAAGTTGCATGTTGATTCCTCCGTGTTCTTCGATTGTATTTGCTCTCTTCCATTTGCTTGAGAAACATGGATTGAAGCGTTTGATTTTGAGCTTCGGGCACTTCTTCTTGAACAAGGTTCGCCAGTCGATACTTTTGAGTGAAGTACGATGCCTTGGATCAGAACTTCCTTTATATAGGTTTATTGCAGGGTACTGGATCTTCAGCTGGATCTTGGCCTGAAGGTCTTCGATTGACTTCTTCATAGACAGCAAGATTCCGTCTGAAGTCTCTCCGCTAGGACGTGGAGGCTGTTCCTCTCGCTTAAAGCGAGCGGGAGCCGGACACTCTGTCGCTTGGGTGTGACTTCGTAGAAATCGTGGTAGTTTTTTTAGTTCCTTCAGGGCCTAACCTTTCCATTTCTGGTCAATGTAGTCGTTCACGAACTAACGGTTGTTTTCCCCTGATCTGCTTCTTCCTTTGCTCGCTATCAGCTTCATTTTCTGGTTAATGTTGAACAGTTCGTTCGTGGACTGGTTCTGGTTTAGGTCGTATCTCAGATGGACATGTCGCACTCTGTTGTTGTTGCTGTAATATTTTAGATAGCCGGAACACAAGTGTTCTCCAACTGTTGCCTGTTTGTTGTAGCATTATGAATCGTCATTGATTGTTCCGGTGTAGGTGCTCTCCGAGTTTGATGATTATTATTCCTTCCATGGGATATTACATGAGGTTGAGATACTTCACGAGACATTTCATGTAATGTTAGCTGCTTTCTGGTGAGCAGGCGAGCAGGTGGCGAGCAAATGGCGAGCAGTTGGTGAGTAGCTAGTGTAACTTCTTTCTGAGGAGGCGAACAACTGAGTCTCTTTCAAGTGAACAACTCCAAAGATTTCTTCAGGCGAACAGGTGACCAGCTAGTGCAATTCTTCGTGGGTAAGATCGCTAATTTTTTGTTTTTGAATTCTTCCAGTTGCGAGCGAAGGTCTTCAAGGATGATTGTCAATTCTTCTGGAAATATATCGATAATTTCTTTGCAAGCAAATATATTCTTCGACATGCAACTGGAATTAATCTTCAAGGCCGCCAATTTTCTGCACTTCTCGGACTGGGATTGATCTTCGTTGCCAAAGCTTCATTTCTTGAATTTAATTGCTTTAGCAAGCAATTCTTCTTTTCTTGCTCCGTCATTTGAATAAATTGCTTCAATAAGCAATTTTGTTCTTCTGGACTTTAATTGCTTTAGGTAGCAATTTTTGCTCTGAGAATTTAATTACTCTAAGAAGTAATTGTTTCCGCTGGGAATTTAATTATTTTAAAAATAATTTATTCCTCTGGAATTTAATTGCTTTAAGAAGTAATTTTTCCTCTAGAATCTAATTGTTTAAAAACAATTGTTTCCACAGGAAATTTAATTACTTAAAAAAAAGTAATTATTATTCCTTAAATTAATCAAGCCCAAATAATTAAACCTAGTCCCCTTCAAAGCTTTCTGCAGCCGAATTTTCCTTTTTTAATTATTGGACCTGATTTAATCTTGATTCAAATAAATATATAGGCCCAATTGTTTAATAACGCCCAATCTTTAACTTTGTTCAAATATTAATTAATATAGGCCTATTTTCAATTAGGCCCATATATAGATTTAATGGGCCAATAATCAAAACTAACTCTTCCAAGCCTTTTGACTTGGTGAAAAATGGTTGCTGCATCCCCGATTCTTCCGGTTTCCACTTTCTTTCTGAATTTTTTTTAATTCCCTCAAATATGCGAACAGCTCTGCCCATCTATAATATGTAGAAATTCCAGTTTGCACATGGATGAAAATAGATGGTTTCGGGCGCAAACAGCCCCGCAAGCGAACCCTCCGCACGCGATCAACCCATGAAGTGAATTAATGGCAAGTTAGCAATATCAACTGGGACTTTTGATGGGCAACGTAATTCGTGAATAATCTTGGACACATTAATTGATTGCGCTAGCCTCAGATGTGAGCGTCTAGAATTTCGGTTAATTCTTGGGCGAACAGCTTCAATAAGCGAAAAACTCTTGCAGCAAAGAGCTCTTTAAATAAGTTTCGGCGAGCCATTCCTCTAGGCGAACAGGTCGAGGGAGCGAGCAGCCTGTGAACAGGTCCTTTGGGGCGGCGAGCAGGTGCATGTATGGACGTCGGCGAGCAACTTGGTATGTGAGTATCCAGCGAACAGCTCCCACATTTTACATAGGCAAAAAGGATGACGGTTATTTTAAATTGAGAAAAAAGCCTGCTGATTGAGTTGGTCAAAAATGGTGGTTCTCATACATCTTCATGCCACGTCAACTCTCTTCACGACCTTGGATTTGTGAGGCGGATTGCACGAACAGAGGTAAGGTAGAACGTCAATGGCAGAGATAGCGTGGTGGGAGCGGCGGTTGAAAATTTCCGGCAAGGAAATGAGACAGCTTCGGGCTTCGCGGTACGACTAGTGGAATCGATCGGCTTCACTTGCAGCGATGGTGAAGCTGGACATCAATGGCGGAAACAACCTGGGAACAAAGGAGTCCGATCCATGCGGCGGTTGCCGTGATGAGCGTCAGCGTGAGAAGATGATGATGCCTTGACTACCGACGACGCCGGCGAGAGAGGGGCGGCGCTGTTCCGCCGGGTCTAATCTGCCTCCGATTACATGCGTCGCCAATTTTTTTTTTTTTCGTTGCTGTAGGTTGTTCCAGCTTTCCCAAACAATGACATAATATTCAAATACTTTTTATCTGATGTCTCCTCCAGCATCAACACCACGAACCATCTTCGCCGGCGACAATTTCAATTTATTTTTTGAAAATCCTGTATCCTTGCATAATCTTGAAATCGAAGATTCGAATGGCGCCCTCCTTCTAACGCCAAATTGTTGATGTAATTTCCGTAAAAACGATTATGTGGCTATAATAACAACGATTACACCAATAATATGCTGAAATATACGAACATGCGAGGTTTTATGAGTAAGCAGGTAGGTCGTTTATATAAGCTCGTCGTTCGAGCAGAACTTCGTTAGGGTAAAAATTTCGTATCTTATTCGAATGAATTTGATTACATTATATAGGAAATACAAGCTGCTGGATCGTCACCAGCCTGCTTCATCATAAGCTGCTGATCAGCAGCCTGCTTCACTAGAAGCTGCTGAACAGCTACCTGCTTCACTATAAGCTGCTGACTCGTCACCAGCTTAACAACTGTTGACTCGTCAGAGCGTTCTTCGATCTGGTTCTTTCTTCGTGCTTGATCAATTCTCTTGGACACGTCAATCCGGACTTGATTAATTACTTCCTTAAGCACGCATGTCGATTATTTCATTTGATCTGGTTCTTTCTTCGTGCTTGATCAATTCTCTTGAACATGTCAATCCGGACTTGATTAATTACTTCCTTAAGCATGCATGTCGATTATTTCATTAACATTTATGTTTCATTCATCTTTTGATACATCACTAGATTCATATTCTAAGACCTTCAACCTGCAAAAAATCTCATAAATATTAAGGCAATTGCTGATATACAAAAAAAGGAATACTAAATCAAGATATAGATTTTAGATCTACCTTAGAAGATGAATCTAGTGATGTATCCAAACACTACTACAATTAACACTTTGCATAGCTCTACCTAGAGAGCTCATTAGCAAATGAGCTCTCTAAGTTATCTCTTTGAGAGCTCATTTGCTAATGAGCTTTTCTAAGCAAACATGAAAATAATTAAAAAATAATAATTTTTTGCTTAGAAAGAGGTTAAAAACCGCTTAACAAAAAAAAATCTTACAAAGTGATTTAGAACCGCTATAACACTTCAAAGCGGTTAAGAACCACTATGAAGCGAAGCGGTTAAGAACCGCTATAATGTTCAAGTCACTTCATTAATATAAAACCACATTCTCAATATATATATAAGCTTCTCAATATATATCACTCTCAGTATTCTCTCTCTCTCTTTCTCCCTCTCACATAATGGGTGTTGAGGCGGTTGAAGGTTGAGGAAGTGGAGAGGTCGGAGGTGGTGGTGGAGGATGATGCCGGTGAGATGGTGGGTGAAAGCAGCGCCACCAACAGCGATGAGGGCTCCCGCGATGGCGGCTATGGTTGTGGAGAGATGCACGTGACGACAGCCATGGTTATGGAGAAAAGGTGTGAACGGCGGTATATCTGTAGAAAATACATGTTTTTTGTGGTGGATCTGGAGGTGGAGGGGCGGCGGCAGAGGTGGGGCAGCGACGACACGGTGGCCTGTGTGAGTGGATTTTTTTTGTATAGTTCTCTCTCCCCAGAATTTTCTTGGCCTCCACAGTAGCAGAAATAGACCATGGCTTCGTAGATTATTGGTTACAAATGTGTATTGGTTTTAGTTTTTGTTTTGTTACTGGGGGAGTGATTCAATTATGGTAAAGATTTCTTTCATTTCAACGATTGTTTAATTTAATTTATTTCAATTTTAGTTCTTGTAAATTTTAGGCTAAAATGTTGGTTCAATTCCTATATTTATATGGATGAAATTTTGGGTTATCTTTTAAAATTCTTTCATTTCAACTATTGTTTAGTTTAATTTATTTCAATTTTAGTTCTGGTAGATTTTAGGCTAAAATGTTGGTTCAATTCCTATATTTATGGATGAAATTTTGGGTAATCTTTTAAATTTTTGTGTATGTTCCGTATATTTTGTAGAGATTTGTATATTCTATTTTAATTTTTATTTAAGTGATTATTTTGGTGTTGATTGATTTTAATTATTGTAGAGTATGTCTCCCGTGCAATATTGAACGGTGCAATATATGCCAAAAAAGAAAAATTTTGAAAACTCGCGGGTCAATAGAGTTAAAATAACAAAATTCGCGGATCTTGAACGGGTCGGATCGGATTTGGGCAATTTTCAAATTTCAGGATTTTCGCTTACAGTTGGTGATACTGTATGAGTAAATTTATGCTACTATAAGGTCAAATATGAACAAATGTTTTTTTTTTTTTTACATATATTCATTTGTTTTTGTAGAAAACAAACATGTTAATACAATGTAAGATCAATATGTGTATTGTTATAAGAAAAAATATTCGTTTTCATAAATATTTATTGATTTTTATATAAATTATTATTTTTTAAGATGTAGTAGCACACATTTTGTGTTACAGTAGCATACATATGTTCATGTGGTATACATTCTGGAATTTCGATAAAATTAATTTTTTAAGATGTAGTAGCACACATTTTGTCTTACAGTAGCACACATATGTTCATGTGGTATACATTCTAGGATTTCGATAAAATTAATTTTTTAAGATGTAGTAGCACACATTTTGTCTTACAGTAGCACACATTTTGTCTTACAGTAGCACACATATGTTCATGTGGTATACATTCTGGGAGTGGCGAGATAATAACACATGTAAGATATTATTACATTAACAACATATTATCAACATAAAATTAATAATAAAATGAAAAATAAATTAATAAACACATATGTGTTCTTGTAAAAATAGTAAAATACATATTATTCTTATAGTTACTTTAAAAGTACGAAATATTAACTTTTTAAGATGTAGTAGCACGCATTTTGTCTTACAGTAGCACAAATATGTTCATGTGGTATATATTCTGGAAGTGGCGAGAATTTTTCTTAGAAATTTTGTTGGATCCGCGAATTTTTATTTGTGGATATTGCACGGCTCGGGTATGGTGCAATATTGCATACAAGTTTTTGTGATTATTTTATGATTTTATATTTTTAATTGGTATAAATAGATTTTATTAAATATAAAAAAAAATTGAAAAAGTCCTGGCAGAGCGGTTGAGAACCGCTTTCTAAGCCTGTTTTTTACAGCGGTTTGAAAACCGCTCTCTCAGCTTAGATAATTGTCGTTTGGAGAGCTCATTTAACCGCTTTCTAAGTGGAAATTCGTGAGCTCTCCCAAGCCTTTTTGTGTATTAGTGAAACACTATGCCAGAAAAGGGCTACGACAACGGGGATTCCCCGTTGTCGTAGATGTTTTTCCACCGTTGTGGATCGACTCGTTGTGGTAGGTCCAGACTTTTGACAACGGGTTTCTCACCGTTGTCTTAGGTATTTATGACAACGGTGAATACCCGTTGTCTTTACTCTTTATTAACCGTTGTCTTGAGCATATGACAACAGATAACTACCGTTGTGTTTACCTTTTATACCCGTTGTCTTAAGTATTTACGACAACGGGGTTTAACCGTAGTTATAGATTTTTAAAACCGTTGTGGTAAATACCTACAACAACGCGTTTTGTCCGTAATGTTTACTTGTTATACCCGTTGTCTTAAGTATTTACGACAACTGTGTATCACCGTTGTTATAGAGTTTTAAAACCGTTGTGGAAAATACCTACGACGACAGGGATTCTCCGTAATTTTTACTTTTTATACCCGTTGTCTTAAGTAATTACGACAACGGTGTATAACCGTTGTTATAGAGTTTTTAAACCGTTGTGGTAAATACCTACGACAACACATTTTAACCGTAATTTTTACTTTTTATACCCGTTGTCTTAAATATAATCCGTTGTCAAAACTATATTTTACTCTTTTTTTATTTCTGTTGTCGTAGCTTATTAATATTATATATAGATATTTTTCATTCCATAAATTAAGAACCAATAGAAATGTAATCATCATAAAATATCTCCACAATTCAAAAACCACATTAATTCATATATAGTTTTCGAACCACAATCGATAAATCTTTGAATATTAATAACATGTTCCTAATCTTCCAACTTCAACTTCAAATCTTCCAACTTCAACATGTTCAAAATAATAAAAAAGCAATCGACCAACTTCGACTTCTGACCACTTCTAGTAAATTAGTTGTCCATGTATTCAGAAACACAGGTAGCCCATTCCTCCCGCACATCATCAATTTCTTTTCTAGAGTAGTTCTTCTGTGGAAACTGTTAAAATACAAAAAATAAAATGAGCAAAGCTAAAATAAATGTCTAAGATATATCTTTCTATAGCTAGGCAGACAAGAAAATACAGAATCATGGATTGGACAGATTTTTAAATGTTCTCTTGTAAGACCAATCATACAAAAATCTAAAACTATCAGCTCTTTCATAGAAAGCACTTGTGACGTATATAAACATATACCACATAACTCAATAATTAGACAAATTCTAAAGACCAAAACATAATAATATCATCAACATAAACTATTCTTACCACTAATTGCATCGAATCCGCTTCCACAACTCCATCAAACTCAATTATATCTTTCATGTAACGTAGCACAAAGTAGCCACATTGCTCCCCGTCGGGCTGCTTAGGTGCCTAGGTTAGTAAAAAATTCGTTAAACATATTTTGATCATAATTATGAGAATACGAAATACATATAATTTTACATACCTTGATTATATTCCATGGATTATTTTTCTTTGTTCTCTTACTTGCAACACCCGCATTAAAGATTATTAAGGCCCTATAACAATAGATTAAGAATTCACACTAAAATTATCATTTCATAAAAAATTCACAGTTAGCTTATGAATTAATATTAAAAATAATAAACTTACATGTCCACAACTTTTTTCCATTCCTGATCAATGGTTCGATATAGAGGATCGATGAAGCAAACTTCTTCTTTGTGTGGGTTAATAATCGTAAGAACCCAATGAGCACTGTGTACAGAAATATAATAAATTTGTTTATATGAGTGACATATTTTACTAGAAAGCATATTAAAAATTATTTTATAAAATCGTACTCACCTAGTAAGATTGCATGGCACCAGAACCAGTTGATCGCAAGTTGTACGAGCCAATATTTTTGCAAGTTCCTTTGACCTATTCTCATTGTAGTCATCTACAACCGCTTTGTCCTTGCTATGTGATGCTGATGAAGTCCATGGATTCACAAATACAAATTTGTCCTTCTTATTTAGAGATGTCATACGATTGTATAGATGCCTACAATAAAAAAGATAACACATTAAATTATAAATAAAAATAACGTGTACATTTAACTTACAAAATTACTGAAATATGATTACCAGATATATGTAGCAACACAAGTGGCTGAGATGGGCTCCAACCGAGCAAATGGATCAACATCTTCAAAATGAATATACAATTGGCACTTCTCGCCAAAGACATCAACATCCAACGGAATTTGTATGGTTTCTTTGGCACGCTTTGAAAAACAGTAGACAACCCATAACAATATTGGCATACTATCCTTTTTCAATCCAGGCTTCTGAACTTCAACATTTTTCTTCTTTTTCTCAGACTTCTAAAAATTGTAATACAATATAATTCAACAAACACAAGTTGTTCAGCTATAATATAGAGAATTCATCAAGCCTAACTCATCAACAGTGCAGAAAATATAATAAGGTGCTCCTTCAGCTTCATTAGTATTAACAGCCAACTTCAAATGAAAGTAACTAATATAAATCTTACCCGCAATTTGACCAAGTGCTTTGGCCAATCCACATGTGAACCTATTGCATCTCCAACGTTCTCAAACTCTCTTGTGGGAATTGGTAGTTGAACATCCTCATCAATTCCATGATCAATGGATACACGCACAGAGTTATCAGGACATTGTACACCATGCATTACGTCTTTGGGTCTATTCTCTCGTATAAATGTCCCATATGCCACTGCAGCATCTACCCTTGATGACAAACTCAACGCCACAGCTTTACCCTATCAATTATCTTAGAATCCTTACCCACCTTCCACCTTGATGCCCGACAAGTACGACAACTTAGATCTTTCTTGAACTCCTTCCAATAAAGGAGACAGTCATTGGGGCATGCATCGATTTTCTCATATTCCATTCCTAATGTTGCCAAACTCCTCTTTGCTTCATACATGGTGGAAGGCAACTCATTGTTATCTGGGAGCATATCCTTAACTAACACAAGTAGGTCAGCCATACTCCTTTCACTCCAGCTATATTTCGCCTTCAAATTATAGAGTTTCACAATAGCTGATAATTTTGTGAATTTGGTGCATCCAGGGTATAAAGGCTTCTCCGCTTCCTCAAGTAACTCTATGAATTTATCTGGACTTTTTGAATCTTCGTACGCCGCATGCACCATATCATCTAAGGGTTCCCATGGGAAATTACTACCCGAGTCTTGCTCTTCTTCGTCATTATCATGCATTGAAGACATATTTTTACGTCTCTCACCATGAAAAATCCATGTACGATATGTTTTATCCATACCGTCACGAATCAAGTGTGCTCTTATGTGGTCTACAGAAGTCTTCTTGAAATTTCCACATTTCACACAAGGGCATGGTATTAGATTCGGATCAGCAACATTTTTTTTTGCAAATTCCAGGAATGCTTCTACGCCAAACTCATACTCTTGTGATAACTTGTCCTTCCAAACCCATTCTTTATCCATTTTTTTAAATCTCCTTATTTTGAAAGCTAGACCATACCCAATAAGTTCATTTTAGTATTAGGTATTGAATATTAATTTACCTATATTATTCACATGAACCAAATAGTACCTAAATAGTACAATGGGAATGTAAATAAAACACAAGGCCTGCTGTTTCCATCATGTGATTGTTTGTGGGTGTAAGTACTTTTAACATATTCAAAAGCATGAAATGTATGCTATTATTCCTCACAGAAAATGATATAATATATTTTTATTCAAATTGTCATAAATACGGCTTCTAGGCTTCTCTTTGGAAATATTTAAAGAATAAGGAATAAACAAAAAGTAAAGTTTCAGTAAGCTACACACTATAATGTCCACCCAAAATTAACTAGGATGTATATATAAATGATAATGAGTGATTCACTAATTATTTCACAGAAGCAAGAAGCATCATCTTTTTTTTTAATATAAAG
>JAPKLY010000477.1:12463-24695 GCA_026898435.1 Prunella vulgaris
ATCTCTAGCATCATTAATAGGCAAAATAAAATGATCAAATTATAAGATGTAGACAATGTGTGAAAATTGAGCAAACATAGTACAATAGACAAAGTGGCAGCTCTGGAAGAAAACAAGGTCATATAAGAGGAAACTCGCTAGTCGCTTAGAAAAGATATTTTTGCCACTACCTCTTTCTTAATCATTAACATTTTTGCCAAGAAATTTTGACACTAATTTGTCACGTTGGAGGCCATAGCACTAAAAAAATCAGCCCTTCAAACATTAAGATTTAAGAAAATCATGGAAAAAAGTAACGAACCCTAGTTAGCAAATAATTTGAGATGAAGACAATGAAAGAAATTGACTGGTATGAACGAGTTGCGGTTCTATACCAATTAAAAGAGGCCTCAGTCATTTATGCCAAAGCTACTCCACCAACGATTGGTGAAAGGGACAAAATTACCCATAATGTAGGATAGTACTCAAGAAGGGTAAGCGGAATGGAAGATAATATTAATTGAATAATACGGGCAAAAACTCAAGAAAATCATAATAGTAAGCGAACACTGATGTAACTACATTACCAGTGAAATAAAAAAAATATAAATAAAGGATTCAAAGTTTTTGCAGGCATAAGAAAGTAAAAGTGTAATATAATTATTATATCATCCGAATTCTTATGAGAAAAGACGTTTCTATAACGTTTCAATAAACATGACAGCACAGGGGAAGATATTTTCTGAAGTTTCAAAAAGAGGGCCTATACTACAACTGAAAACAGAAAAACTAAAAAAAAATTATCATTGTTCATCAGACTGAAAAATTAAATTGTTTTCAGACCTGCTGCCAATTTTGTCATTCTCAAACAACAACACAAGCAGATGCCAAATCTGCATATGACACGCACATTCTGCATATGTCAAATTATAAGGTGTTTACAATTCGAATCTTGATTATGGGCTCTTGAACATACGATTCTGGTTTTCTAGAGACATCCATCGGATTATTAGGATAGAAGGACTTGGGAATGTGAAGACACATTTACTGAAGAGAAATGACTGGAAATTATGGGCATTCCTTAGTCAAATAAAGTTATATTCAAAACTCAGATTCTATATGGTTTCCAACAACATACTCATCCATAACTACTACACTTTACATTTCTAGACATGAATTAACCAAAAAAAGAGAGGGGGATAAATTTTGGCATGGGTAGATGCAAAGACGTAAAAAACAATCACAAGTTTTTAGATTCAGTAAGCAGAAAAATAAACATAAATGACACAGACACACAAGTCATTGTTTATTGATCTTCACTAATTCATGACTCTATCATATATCATAAATTAGTTGCAAAACTGCATCAGTACAAATAAAGAAGAGAATAAAACTAAGTAAACTAACATTTCTCTCTCATTCTTCTCTCTCTATCATATCAAATTTATCAAGGATTAGGCTAACCTTATTCCAATTATCACTTCCCCTGTTCATCCCCCAAGCCTAATCTTGTAGTCAAAATGGGTAGCAATCAAATTGACAAAGTTTAACAGTAAATGTTTATAAAACACCTTCATAGTAACATTTTTGAGCAAACCAAATGCAGTTATCAAGAACTTATGAATTAGGTTGTAAAAAAACAACTATTGTTTGATTAGATAACATTGCAGTTCACCCATTTGTAAAGTATAGAGTCTTAAACACATAGCAAGTGAGGAACGTGCGAAGAAACATATATTTATTTAGGAAGAAAAGAATCACAGAAAAATAAATCAGGCATACAAGGATATATAAAATTTACTGTGAAAAAAGTATTTACCCAATTCGATAGCAAAAAGAAATCAATTAACATCCTTTATAGTACTTTATGATATAAAATTTTAAAATCGAGATGTAAAATCTACAAAATTACCTAGATTGCTTTTGCTCAGGGTTGTCTGGACCTACAAAGGAAGGACAATCATTTCAAAATGCAACCCCGAAAAGTTAACAATCCATAAAATGAAAAATGCTTTAGTAGAACATATGAACATGATCTAAATTACTAAACTAAGTTGTTCCTTGGAGCTGATAGGTGCAACATTATGAATAGTATTACAATTTCAAATTTTATTCAAACAACATTTTGAGTAGGATTACAATTTCAAAATTTATTCGATCAGATGGTTAAAACCACGTGAAAACCAAAATTGCAAGTCAAAGAAAAATGGACCAACCTGTAAGAAATGAAAACTTCTTCAACCTCTTTAGGAGAGTAATAATTTGCATGGTCTAGAGTTGAGTGGAAAGTAATAAAGAGAAAAAAGAAACAGAGAGATCAAGAAGTCATATAGTTAGGCTAGAGACTATAAATAGGATAGTCAATTCTCAATTTCGTTGAGTAGTTCTTACCATTCATCTCTTCTTCTAGGAATAAAGATTGATTCCTAGATTCGACATTAGCGAATGCCTCTCGTTGAACCCATTTATGTGAAATCCAATTCGGGGAACTAAAAATTCCATACTGGTTCCAAATAAAACATCAAGAATCGAAGCCATTAGAATCGGGTGGAAAGTAATATAAAGGAAAAAAACGAACAAAGATCTCTTCTTGGTAGACAATTTTTCAATTGGTTCATCCTTTACTCTATTTTCCAATACTTGCGTCAGCGCGTCCAGCCTCCTCGTACAAAACAATCTACATGAGCATGTAGTAATAGTGTTATAGATTATCTGCTCAATCAAGATATTTTAGAATCACGGGGCATTATTTTGTATCTGTAAGGCGACTATCGAGACTTCATTTTTGCCAAAATCTTTCCATTCCATTAGCTCCACTTGCCAAAATCAAGCACCTACAATAGCATAAGTGCAATTTCAAATTTATATTACTCTTAAAAAACATATTATATGGCATCTAAAAGCTGAAACTTTTCATATCTGAAATTTTTTAGTCAATTTCACAGAAAAGACAAGATGGTTATGAAGTTCTTACCAGAGGTGGGTATTATATATCTTTCGATTTCACATACACAAGATAATAAAGAAAAAGGATGAGGTGTTTGCTAAATCCTAGAGTGCCATGTTAAAATTCAAAGAACATTACGTAAGCAATTTCAAATTTATAAGAATATAAGCAAGTGTTACAGGCAACGCATGCTAGACATCCAAATTAATAGCAGTGGGCTAGCATATTATACGTCTGCACCGTTGAAAGTTCTGCTTCCAACTCAAAAATGAAATGTCTCAACAATGATTGTGTGACAATGGCCAATTACAGGAAACTATTTCTAAGCATCTTTAATGGGGTAAAGAATAAGCATTTTTTCTTAAGCTTTGAATTGCTTGAAGCATATGCACTTCACACTAATAAATAATATAAAAAAAAAGGTGTGGTCACTTGTAAAACATGAAATAAACTTGTACTTACAATTAGATCTAAACCTTAAGCACTTAATTTTGCCAGAAGAATTTGCATTAGAATCAAGTAGACCATATTCAACTTAGAACTGACTCATATATCTTTGTAGGTTGGATATTCCCCAAACCCGATCGTATTCTGGCTATCGGCATCGAGAACCTCTAGCCCCCTGCTTTCAGAACTTCTGGGCACGTAGGGTAGAGATACAACCGAAAAATTGAGTCGTTCTGTTCGTCCATCAAAAGCTTACTAAAAATATTTCTTGGTTGAATGTTCAATCCGTCGGCCAAAGAATCTCGCACATTATTTTCTTCAACGTCGATAAGTATTAATTCACAAAAAAACTTAAAAACAAAGCAGCGAATTAGGTAACAAAAAGTGGAATCAATATCGCTGGAAATTGAGTTAACTCGCCTGAATTCCTCTGTGGCTTCGCTGAAAATGGCGGATTTTAGGCAATCAAAATCGGCGGTTAGAAGGAGGTATTCGACCCAGCCAATACTACCATTCCAACCAATCTGCCTGTTTCCGTGGCGGCGACTTTCTATTTGGATGAGAGAGTGGGAGAGAAGAACGGGTTCGAGGATACCATATTGATGACTTTGTTGAATCGATCTTCCTAGCAGGCAGTGACGAGCTGCGATTGTGAGTGGGGATTGGAGAGGTCTTTGAAGAATTAACCTGAATTTGAAAAGAAAGAAATGAAGGTTAAATTGTTCGAGAAATGATAAGCCTGGTCAGTAGTAGGCGAAAGGATGAAAAATAGAAAAGTAACGGTAGTATTAGTTAAGGATCAAGCTGCACAAGCTAAGAAATTAGATGGACAAAATTGTCCAAAAATATTTCACAAGTGCTAGCCACTTTTAATATAGTATATATACAATAATATACACTCTTCTCTCTCTTTCTTATTTCTTTTAGTAAGTAACCCACGACACTTTCTCTCTATTTTCTCACACACGCACACATCCAATTTGGAGGGTGAGCAATCTGTTTGGGGCGAGGGGACTCAACGGCATAGGGGCTTCCGATTGTATGGCGGTTTACGCCGTTTCCAATTCTATTGGTGGAATGTGGAGAAAACAACATCGTCCATTTTGGGGGAGTCGATGAAGAATCGCCCAAATCCAAATCGTTGACAATGGGGAGGACCCAAAGAGGCGGAAGATGGCGAAGACGCCCATAATTCTTTTTTACGTCCAAATTTTTTACAGCGGCAAAATTTAGGGCAACGACGAAGGTGGTGAACGGAGTTGATTTTGGGTTTTTCTAGTTTATTAAAGGCATTTTGGGCGAAGGAGGCAACATAGATGGTGGTGAGTAACAACTGCTTCAATTTAGGGCACAAATATTTTAATTTCACTCTGAAATTTTAGAATTTGAGCCAAATAACTAGCCAAAATGACGTCCCTCAAGTAAATGAGTTTATATACATGCATGTGTTTATTTTGCTTCTTCTGTGTAATTTGCTTAACATATATATTTTTTTTTTTTTTGCTTTCTGGGTTTGATTAATTTTTTACATTTTTTTTATATTTGGGATGACGATACTGGGTTTGTTGATACTGGGATGATGTTGATACTGTGTTTTGTTTATTTTATTTTATTTTATGCATTGTAGCTTTTGTGTTTCAATTTGGTAAAATATTGAAAAATACACTAAAGTATAGGAATATTGTACTTGATGATGCTTAAGATCCTTCTCTTTATTTTCATTTGTTCAAATGTTTGAATGTGAGTTCTTATCATCGATTTCGTCGGAAAATTATGTAAATGTGTGTTGCCGGAAAAGAGACGCAATAGTACAATAATCATTACTATAGTACAATACGGATCATTGTGGTACAGAAGCAATAGTACAATATTTTGTTCAATAGTAATACGCATAATCAATAGTACACATCACTGGAATTATTATCGACGAATATCGCTGATAAACCAAGGTAATAATGAGATGTGATGGGCACAGTACATGATGTGACGTGAACAGTGACACACGTCACATCAATTGTACATTTTGTCAGTGCATTAAATGCTCAAATAGTAGCGGAGGTATAATTATATGAACTATAGTATAGTCGTTTAGTCACAAGTACACACATAAGCTCAATAGTACAAAAGAGCTTTTTTTGGCCCTCACTGTAATGCCACAAATTAACTATCCTTCTTTGTGACTTGTCATTTTAAAAAGACCCTACATGTAAGTGACCCTTAAATAAATACTATAAAAAAATTGCAAACACATATTATTATAATTTGTAAATAAAAATATATTATTATATTTAACTTAAAAATAAGTTTTTTTTTAAAAAAAATCAAATACAAAATATTAAAATAAATAAAAAATTATATATACTCTCTAAAAATAAAAATATATTGAATTAAATTAAAAAAATTAAATAAATTACTTAAAACAATTCTTAATTTTTAATAAATATTCATATACATATTATTTATATTTTTTAAATATAAAAAATTATATATTTTTCTTAAAATTATAAAGATCACTCAAAGTTCATGTTCCTAAAAATATATTTAAATGTTAAGATTATAAATGTGTATATTTTTCCTTAAAAATGTAATATTTAAATTATATTTATATAAAAAATTTGAATATTTTTATTGTACTTTGAATATTTTTTTTTATTTTTTTATTTTATATTGTTTATATATATATATATATATTTTACTTATGTATTTAAATATAATAAAATATTTATTTATTTTTTAGACAATATAATGTTCAATTTTTTTTATTTTAATTTATTTTTGAAATATATTCAAACTTTTAAATTAAAAAAATGTATAATTTTTTTAAAAGTATATGTTTTTATTTATTTATATATTTATAATATTAATAATTTTATTTATATTTTTAGATATTTAATGATGTGTATGCTCATTTGGATGATAAATGTGCATTTCTTTGTCCACATCAATTTTTGGACAACGACAAGTTGCCCGAAGTTTAAATTGCAAAAAATATGAAAGAGTGGTGATTTATTTTGCCAAAATTTAAAAGTTTAGTTTAAATTGCAATTCGCGAAAATATGGTGATTTATTTTTCAATTAAGCCTTAAATTATTCTCATAATTATTTTACTATGAACTTTTATTTTGACTTGAGTTGTTTATGACTCTATTATATTTATTTAGTATTTATTTTGACTTGAGTTGTTTATGACTATCATTTTATAGTTGTTCAATGTATCATAGAAAATATTAAAAAATTGACATAAAATATTTTAATTGTAGGATCGTGCTCATTTTCTCCATAATGATAATTTTCTAATAATTAGTATTTTATACTCCATACTTCTCCTAATAGATTTCGAGTGTGTTTTCAAATTATAATGAATATTGTAGAATAATTTTTTTTTTAATAAAAAAATGATTTTACACTCTTTTTAGAGTTTGAAAACACACCCTTCGTATGTGAGGAGCACGCTTTTAAGAAAACACACTCCTTTAGCCAACGCATGAAGTTATTTTGAAATAGTTAAATTGGAAATTTTTTTTTATTTCTATTTTAGAATTGTAAATTTTAATATACGTAATCTTGATCATATCTTGTTTGGATTTTTTTTATTAATCTCTTTCTATTTTTTTTCTTTTATTAAATTAAATTATGTGACATGTTTCAATCTCATAGTTATTTTACTATATATTTTTATTTTGACTTGAGTTGTTTATGCTATTATATTTATTTTGGTATTTATTTTGACTTGAGTTGTTTATGATTTTTATTTTATAGTTGTTCAATGTATCATAAAAATATAAAAAGAAATAGACATAAAATATTTTAACAGTAGAATCGTGCTCATTTTTACCACAATGATAATTTTCTAATATTGATTATTTTAACTTTATGTGTTGGTATTTACCTGCATGGATTTTTTGATTGGGGTTTTAACAAAGGTTATGTCCTCTTTCTTGACTTCTTGTTTATCTCTAAACTCTCGAACTTCCTGAATAGGTGGTCCATACGATCCAATAACAGCCATACTTAGCTCCATATCATGAGCCCTCGTAGCTAGTTCTTCGAAAGTCTTTGGCTGAATTCCTTGAAGAATGTACTTAAGACCCCATTGCATACCTTGGATGCACATTTCAATAGCCAACCTTTCTGATAACCTATCCTTGCAATTTAGGCTCAGATTTCTCCATCTATTAATGTAGTCAATCATCGGCTCATCTTTTGGTTGACGGATAATGGTTAGCTCAATCATGCTAACAGTTCTTCTTGTGTTGTAAAATCGGTTTAGGAACTCATATTCCAACTGCTCCCAACTATCGATGGAGTTAGCCTCCAAGTCAATGTATCATTCAAAGGCATTTCCCTTTAAAGAACGGACGAATTATTTTGCCAAATGGTCTCCATACGTACCGGCATTGTTGCATGTTTCAACAAAATGAGTCACATATTATTTTGGGTTCCCTTTTCCATCAAAGTGCTGAAAATTTAGGGGCTGATAACCTGGGGGCATTGCTAAGTCATCGATCCTTTTGGTATATGGCTTGGCATATGTAAAGGATGATTTGGAACTGTCGTCAACTTTACCCTTCATGGTCTCCAATATAAAATCTTTGAGTTGATCGATATTAATCCCATTCTCAAGAGATATTGGGAAGTCTTTAGCAGTCATGTCGTTCCCTTCCACTTGATGTTTAGTTGAGGTCTCTCCCTCAACAGTTTTGCCTTTAGCACGACTCACATCGTCGTTATCCGCCCTATTCATCAAGTTAGAGATCCGGACGTCTTGCTCTTGGAGCTATCGTGAAATCCCTTTAATGGATTTCATTAGGCATGCAAGTTGCTCTTCAACAGTTGTAGCGTTTGTTGTCATGGCCGGAGCCAGATTCGCAGTTGAAGAACTAGATGATGAACGGGGAGTTGAGCATGCAGAGTTATCCCCTTCACTTTCATCCATGTAGGATAACTTTTTCGCAGTTGTATCTGCTGATGGGTTTGCTTTCTAAAGAAGCGTGTGTCAATGCCTTTTTCGACATACTTCTCGTAATAGCATTAACATTTGATGGTTTCGGAGAATCGGACCTTAAGAGGCGATTCATTTTTTTAAAACTCTTTAGAGAAGAGATGAGAGGTAGAGATTGTCCCATTGGGCGTGCCAAAAAATTTAACAACAAAATTTTACGAATTTAATATATTTTATTAATAAAGCGAAAAAGGAAATTACAATTTGATTTATTTCGGATCTACCGAATTTTTTTTTGGATTCTACAATGTCTAATTTCTCCTCTGATTCTTCTTTAACATCTTGACTTTGGGACTGCTGTGCGGATTTTTGGACTTTGATCTTAAAAGATCTTCATTTTTTTGGACTTTGATCTTGAGAGATCTTTAATTTCGGACTTATAACGTTTATCCAAGGGCTTCGAGCCTTATTTCAGATCAAACGTTATTTTTAGGAACTTCTCGGGACTTCGATCTTAATAAATCTTTGATTTGCGGACTTATCGGACTTTGCTATTCAGACTTACTCTCTGACTCGCTCTGTGTAAGTGTCAAATGATTAGAATGAGACCCCTTATTTATAGGTGTAGAATTCTAGATTTGCAGGCTAGATTTGATGGGCCAAAAGATTTGATTTGTGAAATATTCCCAGAATATGCCAGATTTGATAAATTTTTCAGATATTTTGCCAGATTTGTTGGGCTTTCAAGATTTGATTTATTATGCTGGATTTAATTTAACTTATTGGGTCTTTAAGGGGCAATTTAATTTATTAGACCTTTTGAGACCCAATTTAATTTATTGGGCTTTTAGAGGCCCATTCGGGCTTTAGAGGTCCGATTTAACTTATTGGACTTTAGAGGCCCAATTTAATTTATTGGATTTTAAAGATCCAGTTTGACTTATTAGGCTTTTATAGGCCTAGTTTAATTTATTAGGCTCTAGAGGCCCAATTTGATTTATTGGACTTTAGAGGTTCAATTTAATGTATTGAGTTTTAATAGCCCAATTTAATTTATTGGACTTTAGAGGTCCAATTTAATTTATTTTATGAATCGAATTAATCTAAATTTCCAATAATAAATTCATTTAACACATAATTTCTACATGTTATTTTTATTTCGGTAATTAAATTTTAATTGCTTACAATTGTAATAAAATATTAAATTAAATTTATTTTATTCATTCATCAATTGATCTTTATTAATTTCTTTTATTAATGTTTTTATTAATATATGAAGATTATATTTAATATACTACATAATTATCTCACAATTATTTAATTGATTAAATAATTTTACTAAATTCACCATAATTATTAAAAAATTTACTCTTTTCATTCCATAATAATTTTCACACCATTCTTTTTAGATGTTCCACAATAATTTGACACAAAAAAATTAAAAAATAAAAGGGTGTTTTACACACACCCATTCTTTTTGTAGTATTGTCATCTGTACTTCAAAAGTGAGTTTTAATTAAAATTATGTACTTTATGTGACTAATTTTATTAAACTTTTTGTATTATTTATATTAATTAAATTAATTGAGTTTATTTATATAAAATGTATTAATTTGCTATTTTTATAGATAAATTGTGATGAAGTAGTTCAATTCACAATCTACCACGTCGAAGAAATTAAAGACAATCACCTATCGGAGTTAATTGAAGCCCCCATGCCTGAATCTCGCTCCCAAGTCCCAGCATTTTCGTATCTGTTTCTTTGTCTCTTCCCTTCTAAGAAATATACTCTTGTGATAAAGTAGTTCTTGGGTCCATCAAAATTTCCTACTTAAATTAGTTTTCCTTTTTCCACAAGAAAAAGAATAATAATTTTGTGAAATATGAAGTTTCAATTATTAAAATTTGAGAGAGAGAAAGAGTTTTTCTTATGTATTGAGTGGCATATTGTGTTGCTTGACACAAATTTTTAAGAGTGTCATATCTTTTTGCATCGTAATTCTGCAAATTAAGGAAGATAACTACTCCATTTAATTTTAAAAAATCAAAAGAGAGTCTATTGAAATTACTGTTTATTTATTTTCACAGAAAATGAAACACACGATTTCATCCTTGTAAGACATTTTCAAATATTGGATAGAAGTTCTGCTTCTATGTATTTACAGAGAGGGTTGTAAACGAATCAAATAATTTTGGTTCGATTCGGTATATTTGTATTCAAATTTTGATATTCGTATTCGTAATTTTGTGATTCGAATTCGAATAAAAATATTCGATTCGATTAATAATCAAATAAAAATAAAAATTTATGATATTCGATTCGATATTCGCTAATATTCGATTAATTATTTATTACATATAATATTATAATATTTGTATATATAGAATATATTAAATTTGAAGCCCAAAATTTGGCCCAAAATACATTAAATTGTTTAGGGCCCAAAAAAAGATAAAGAAAAAGATGGTCCAGCAAACATACTAAATTTGGAGGGGTAGCGTATAACTGCTGAAGCCCTAGTTTTCATCTTCACAATCACGCCTCCAGTTCACGCTGCGCCGCCCAAGGCCCGTTCACGCTACTCCGCCGTTCACGCTGCGCCGCCCAAGGGCCGTTCACGCCATCGTTCACGCAGAAAATAATTGATTTGATAGGAACAAGAAGAGCCCCTTTAAATCATGTTGCATACCGATTGATTTCCAAGCCGTCGAAGATTGAAAAATTGATTTGATAGCAAAGAAGATTGAAACACTGATTTTCTAATCACTTTCTTGAATTGTTCTTTTGATAACTATTGTTTATGCTATGTAAACTTTTAAATTAGTGGCTTGTATTGGGAGTTTGAAATGGTGGGTTGGAGTTTGAATATTATTATTTAGTATTTATTAGGTAATTTTATTGAATTTTGCTCTATTTTATTTAAAATATTACTTTATAGATTTCTTTACAAAAATTCGAATTGAATCGAATAGCTTAAAATTAGAATATATAATTTCGAATCGAAGCGAATAATTACGAATCGGATCGAATATTTTCGAATCGAATCAAATAATATGGTCTATAGTAAATTTTGAAAAAAATCGAATCGAATCGAATAATTTGAATATCAATATCGAATACGAATTTTATTTATTATTCGACTGTTTTTCGAATACGAATATGAATATTCGAATAGTTTTATGAATACTGAATCGAATATAGTATTATTCGATTCTATTCGATTACAACCCTATTTACATATAGTGTACGTGTGAATGATGTATTTGGAATATTGTCTTTTTATACTCCCTCCGTCCCAGGTCTTTCTTCAAAAAGACCAGGGCACACATATTAAGGAAAAGTTTGAGTATGTGAGTGTGAAGTTAAATAATATTCCCTCCGTCCCGAAAGACATTGCGGAGTTTTTGTGGGCACACGGTTTAAGAAAACTTACTTTTTACTTTATGACTCATCAATACTTTTTGTTAATTAAAGATTAGAGGGCTGCATCAACTTTTTCCCCCCTAATCTGGAATATGAAACGAACTGCAAGGAGTGTTAACATTTCAATAAAAAAATTCAACTCAAAATACAATTCCCACCAAAATATTTCATACATTTAAAAAGCCCATAAATGGCTGTCAACAATTTAATGCTGAGTTGATCAAAAAGTTTAAACTTTTACAATTTCCTCCTACTTTTTACAACCATTAAATATCTCCATCTACCACAAAAACTGATCATAATTCCTAAATGTTCAACATTCAATACAAAAAAGTGAAACACACAAGCATTCAATGAGCTGCAGCAGGTACAGGGCAAAAGAGCTGACTCCATCATAGAAGAACTTGATTGCCCAATTTCTCCTTGCTACCAGCAAAGATGGTATTATTGGTAGGGGCAAACAAAGTGAGGCAGCTGCATCATTTGGAGTCTC
>JAPKLY010000477.1:44695-67130 GCA_026898435.1 Prunella vulgaris
GCACACATCATGATTTATCTAATGTGTGAGCGAGCTGGTTTGTCTCCGCGGACAAGGGTCTGAGTAACGGCGAGCTACATTTGGGCAGGAGCCTAGCTAGAAGGCGAGCTCCTTCATGGCGGTTACTCAGCCGACGTGGTGCGAGAATCCAGGCGTTGTGCACACCTTTTTAGGCATCGTTTCCAGCGCCCATCATAGCCATCTTTCAATTTTTTTGCAAAATGGTCCCTGCACTCCTCGCATATTCGACCTCGCCCCGACGTCTATAAATAGGCGAAGGTGAGTCCATTCTTCACTTTTCCACTTCTGAATTTTCAGAGCATCTCCCGGCGAACAGCACCTTTGCTCCCGACGAAGTTTTCGGCGCTCTCCAAGGTAGAAAGCCCATTTCTCTTCCCCTTCTTATTTCTTATTGCAGATTTCTTCGTTCGTCTTTTCCCATTCATCGAGTTTTTGGGCCTTTTGGACATCTCCGGTGACTCTTTGTGTTTTTCTGATCACCTCCGTACCGTAACACTTCAAACCTTGTCGAGATTATGTCGACCCAAACACCAAGTGAGACTCGTTCGAACCGTAACCCCAAAAAATGCGCCATGACGGAAGACAAACTTATCCCTCAAACGACCCTGATAATGATTGGCTCCAGTTCCGAGGCGACCTCGGTAGCTCGCCTAGACTTTGGCGAGCTGCTTGGAGAGGTCCGTTTCTGTTTGGAGGAAGGGGCCTCTAGTACCGTTGTTCGCGAGGTATGGGAGGAAGGTGAGGAGGTCGCCCATGAGGAAAGGGTTGCCAGCGGCAACGAAGGGCCCATCGAGGTCGGCGAGGAGGGGGCGACCTGGAGGAGGTTACAATCGAATGGTTCCATTCGATCGGTTTCCCGGAGCCTCAATTGATCGAACACCAGGTCTCAGACGAATTACTCTTGAGAAATAAACATGAGTGTAAATTCAAATGAGTGTTAACATGGTATCGTGAGAGTCGGTTGCATCTATCTCCATTGATTCAAAGCTCGTTCTCCATTGATCTCTGATTTTTCTTCTCTGTTTTTCTTTTTCGATTTGTTGATTTCTGGTTCAATCTTCTATTTTTCTTCATGGATTCTTCGATTCTACCGATGAATTTTCTTACCCTTTCCATTTGATTAGATCAGACAAATTACATGTTTTGGCGCAGTCAGATTTTAGCCACAGCTTGTGCTCATGATTTTGAAGGTTTCCTCACCTGCGGTCTGAAAGATGTTCTTCAATGCTCTCTGTTGATGACTCGGGTGTGACTCAACTAAATTCTGAGGTGCAAATCTGGTATCGCAAGGATCAATTCTTTTTCAGTTGGATGTTCAGTTCAATCTCCAATTCAATGCTTGTGTATGTAAGTCGTTGTGATCATTCATGTCAAGTTTGGAAAGTATTTTCTGGTCTATTTGAATCTCAGTCCAAAGCAAAAGCTCTCAATCTTCGCTTCCAGTTACAAACACTCAAGAAAGGCAATTCTTCAATTGATGAGTAATGTTTTGCAACTTCGAACAATTGCTAATTCACTTTATGCTGCTGGACAAAGTATTTCGGATGATGAGCTGATTTTGTATCTTCTGGGAGGTTTGGGGTCAGATTACGACGTAGTTGTGGTCATTCTTACTACTCGAATTGTTGTTCAATCCATACTCCATACTCATGAAATGAGACTCTTGCAGCTCTCTTCCACTCATCAGTTTCTTCCTTTACAATTCTCTACTCTTAATCCTTCTGCTAATACTGCTTCTAAAGACTCAAAATCCTCTAATGGAAAAAACTTTAAAGGAAAGTCTAAATACTACAACAAGAACAAGGTCTCTTGTCAATTGTGTGGAAAACCAAATCACTTGTCTGCTAAATGCTGGAAAAAGTTTGATCATAACTTCCTTGGTCTTGAGAACTACAATCCATCTAGTTTTCAGTCTCATTCCTCTTCATCCTCTTCAAACACTTCCAATTATCCCTCTACATCTCATTCTAACTCCACCTATCATGCCAATCTATCTCAGTTTTCATCCTCACCTCTTACACCAAACTCTCACCCTCATATCTATCATTCTATTTCACCTATTGTTGAGTCTTCCTCTCAGGTTTCTACAGGGTGTGACTGGTTTGTTGACAGTGGAGCAACACACCACATAACATCTTCCCTTAATAATCTGCCACTTCAAAGTCCTTATAAAGGTAACTCTAATCTTGTTGTTGGCAATGGCTCCACATATTCTATTCTTCGTATTGGTTCTTCTTCTATTTCTTGTGATATTCCTCACAGAACTCTTCATCTCAATGATATTCTTCATGTACCAGATATTCAGAAGAACTTACTTAGCATCTCTAAATTTTTGTCTGATATTCTCTCCACAAATTCGTCTTCCTCGCGGCGGAATTCCTGTCAAAAGCGACGGCGGCGGATATCCTTGCGTCTTCCTTGGTTGTTCATCTTTCTCAATTATTAGGCGACTTTCTCAAGCTTTTTCATCTCTCATCAACCACTCTCTCTCTCTCTAATTTGATTTGAATGGCAGATTAACTTCTTATCGTGTGCTTATTTTTTGAATTATGTTGAAATTTAAAAATATTTAAAAGTTTGGGTCTACGTTTTGTTTAGTTATTTTCTTAAATGTTGGAAATCTGTTTGAAATTTGAATTTCTGTGGTGGGCTGAGATGAGCTATGAGGTATTTTGAACTTTTCTTTTACAGATTTTTAGCAAGCTTTAGAGTTGATTTTCCTGATTGTTTTTTTATTTTTATTTCTCTAATGTTTTCTGGTTCTCTCTCTCAAATTATTATTATTTTGATTACATAACTCCACATAATTTACTAAAATTTTATTACCATGTTTATTAATATGTGTTTACTTTCAATACTAATTTCTCAAATTTTTTCTCCATGGTTATTAATTTGCAGTTTGTTGCCGGCTGTGGGAAGTTTTTTTAAGACACTCAGAACAGATGTGATATATTTAGTTTTGATTTGTCAATTATTTAATTTGAACTTGTAAGCAATTTGCAAATGGAAGTTTTACTTATCAATTTGAAATTGAATTTATCATTTATTTGATTTGAACTTTTACTTATTCTTTTACACTTATGAATATTTTTGTGCAGTTTAATGCAAATCATTTTTATCTTATATTACAGAAAAAATAAAAATTATTGGAACACAATTATAATTGAACTTTATCAATCAAAGTATTTGAACTGTATTTACGAACATTTGAACTTTTATTTTATTTTTGAAACTTATGAATATTCCGTAAAATCAACTTAAAATATTCTAAATTAAAAAAAAGTTAACATTTGAATTCATAAAAAAATGAGGGAAAATGTTATAAGTAAAATTAACATTAAGTATTAAATATATTTAAAATTAAAAATATTAAAAAGGAGGGAAAATTGAATTCAAATAAATTCGTAAAGAATTGTATTTTAAAATTAAAATTGTAAGTAATAAAGTGTATATAAAATAAGAAAAAATAATTATGGTGGTTGAATTGATTGATGACAGATTTGATTGACAAAGGAGAGAGGGGGTGGAGGAGAGAGGAGAGAGAAAAGAGAGTTGTTGGAATAAATTTGTAATTGAACTTTGACAATCAATGAATTTGAACTATAATTATGAATATTTGAACTTTTATTTTATTTTTAGAACTTATGAATATTCCGTAAAATCAACTTAAAAAAATCTAAATTAAAAAATAACTAACATTTAAATTCATAAAAAATGATAGTATAACATTAAGTATTAATTTATTTAAAATAAAAAATTACTCCCTCCGTCCCCCTATAACTTGCTCGTTACTTTTGGGCACACAGATTAAGGTAAAAATGAAAAAATGTAAGTGATGTGATGGAAAAAGTGAAAAAGTAAAGGAAATAGTGTAAACAATATTGAAAATAATAATAAAAAAGTGAATAGTAGTTTCCAAAAAAGGTAAAAAAAGCAAATGAGCAACATATAGTGGGACACGAAAATGACAAAATGAGCAACTTATAGTGGGACAGAAAAGAAGGGAAAAATGAATTCAAATAAATTCATAGAGAATAGTATTTTAAGTCTAAATTGTATTAATTGTATGCACATATTTTTATAAATAAAAAATCTAAATTGTTTGTTTAATATTAAGTATTAAAAATAAAAAATCATATTATTACAAAAGAATAGAAAGAATGAATTTAAAATAATAAAGTACTAAAATTAATATAAAAAGAAAAAGAAAGAAGAAAGAAGAAATTGAAGGACAACTTTATTAGCAGAGAATAGAGATTGAAGTGGGTTTACTTAGGGATGAGAAATGTAAAGAAATAAAGTGATTTGACATAAAAGAGAATGAAAAAAAAGTAAAACTGAATATTGTGTGGATGTGTTGGGGTGGGTTTCGGTGTGGTGGGGGTCTACAAAATATAGGTTAAGTGTGCTAAGTGTAAATAAATTTTTGAGTGTGTGTTGAGAGTAAAAACACTAAATGTGTAGTATCCCATAGATAATTTCTCATTAAAAAATATTAGTGTATATGTTATTATATTTTTATTTTATATAATAATAATAATGTTAATAATAATATGCTTTGATCAGTCTGTCACTATATTTACTCCAGTCTTTATCCATAGTCCACCCCCGTCTAAATTTTCTCAATTTTAGCCGTTTAAATGCATTTTTGTATGAATATATGCATTATATAATATGCATGTTGAAAAAGAATTAAATAGTTGAATTATAAAAAGAAATTACGGACCATACAATCACCATATTAATATGTTTTCTCACTAAATAAAACGCTCTATCAAATGTGTTCTTACAACATTAATTAAGTTAAAAAAAATTAAAGTGTAGGCATTGGAAATGAATAAATAAAGAATAAGTTCTATGGAAAATTGTCTCATAGTATATATTAATATTATTTGATTTTTCTATTTTAAATGTATAATTTATTAATTGAAAGTTGTCACTTGTAAAAAATGATAAGGTTAATTTTAATATAAAGTGATTATCCCTCCATTACAAAATTACTTTCACAGTTTTTTTTTTTGGGAGATTTGTTGAGAGGTACAATATGTATACTGTCTTTAGTGTCAAGACACCAAGAAAAAATTAATTAGGGAGAAACCAAAACAGTACCGTTTTATTCCAAGTTTACCCCTAGTTTGAAAAAGTTGGAATAGTGTTGGGTGGGGTGCACTCTCTATTATTACCAATCTCTCTCTTCCCTACCTCTCCTATCTCTCTCATCTCCGGATAATTTCCGGTTGCTGTTTCCAGTGGCATCCTCAGCGGCTTTCATTCTGGCGGCGAGTTTGAACAAGGCGGTGGCTTGCGTCGACTGCTTCTTCTCCAGCGCGACGGGCGACGACTGGAGTTCTAGCGAGGTGGGCTCTGCAATTTTCGTCTCTCTATCTTCCATTTCCGACAACTTCAACGACAAACAGAGGCGCGAGGCTGTGGCTTCTTTGGTGAAGATGGCAGCTTGGCTTTTCCGGCGTGGACAGGGGATTTCCGGATCTGAAGAATAGCATAGCTGATTCACTGTAACGCCCAGCTTAAATAAATTCACTTTATAGTTTACAAGTTACCATTTGAGATTTTAAGTCAAATTGAATATTTGGGAATTTAATTTAAATTTTGAATAATTTATTTTGGGCTATGGTTTAAGGTGTTTGAAAGTTAGAGGATCAAATTGGAAAGGAATCAAATCAATTGTTTTATATGCCATGTTGATTTTAGGGAAATATGAAGTGTTTAATGGACGATTTACTAAGTTTATAAACCTAGAATTTATTTGGGATTTTATGGAATTAAGTTTACTAATTAAGGATTAAATTTTATTCTTGAGGAATTTTAGAATTTATTTTCATTAAGTTTTAATATGGTCGAATTATTTTCTTAAGATTAAGGATTAATTAGGTGTTAATTCATTCTTGAGGATAAAATTAATTCTTTGGGATTTTAGAATTTAAATACTAAGTTATATTTTTTCAAGGATTATTCACGGATAGTTATGTGTTAATTCAAATTAAGTGTATTAAGAGATAATATGATTTATTTTATTTTATAGGATATTAAGAGATTTAATTTGAATTTGTTTCGTGGATATTTAGCTTTTAATTTTTGGGATATAATAATACGGAATTAAGTCTAAGATATTTATGCATATGACTAAGTGTTATAATTTGAGGATTTAGTAATATTAGAATATTCAGGAATTTAAATTTATTTGAGGATTAATTAAGTTTTAATTTAAACTAGGGGTAAGAATAGAAATTGAAGGGGGTTGTTACAGGACTTGCTCAAAACCACTCATTTCACACGACCACTTTGGAATTTCAGCAAGGAGTTAATTTTGAATTCAATTTAAGGTTTTAAGTAGAGTATTTATTTGAGGACACTAAGTATTTGAGGTTGAAAAGAGAGTTATTAGTTTTAAAGCCAGGGTATTACTGAATTTTTCTAAGCCTTGGGAACTAAGCAGTGGACCAAGTCATCCACTACTTTTGTGTGGTGTTAAACTACCGTTATTTTTGCCAGTAAATGGGAGCAATTCGGCCATTTTGTGTAGTGGAAATATAAGATTTGAATTATTATTAAGATAAGAATTAATTAAATATTTTAGGTTTTAATTTCCGATATTTGAGTATGGAGAGAGAGTAGTTGGCCAAATTTTCTAAAAGAATTAGTCGGCCATGTTGATTTAGTGGATAACCAAGTCCACTTGACAATTTAGGCTCCTATATAAGTAAAGGTGTAGATAATTGTTTTCGGTTTAGTATCCAATGCCAAGAGTTAGTAAGTAAAGAGAACCAAATTATATTCCTATCCTCCTTGAATTTCAGTCGAACTATAGTACCTTTTCCCCATAATCACTTGAGTTTAGTAGTCGTGCCTTAAAATAAAGAAGAGAGAAGTGATTGAATTTCAGTAGGAAGAAGGACAACAATTGCCACAGCCGTACGAGCACTCAAAATTCCAATCGTCTCAGTAATTTTTCTAACTCTTTTCAAAAATCAAAGGTGAGGGATAAAGGTGAAAAAGTGGTAATGATACTAGTTCAATTTATAAATTTTAGTTATTGAGTTTATGTGATTTTACGTGCTTTATATGATGTTTTATATGATGGTGCTAGTCGTAAAGTGACTACGTATCTAAATGTTTATGAGGAATGATAGCCGTAAAGTGGCTATGCATCAAAAGCCGTAAAGTGGCTAAAGCCATAAAGTGGAATTGCCAAAGTACAAATTCTGGAAAGATTTCGTCAGAGCTTTGCTAAGGCAGCGAAAACTTGGTTTTATTTCTGAAAAATGGCCTATTTATATGCAAAAATACAAGGAGGTGGTGGCTAGGTCGTTGCCACGCTTAACAGGGTGTTGACACGTGTCCCTTACGTGTTAAACAAGATAATTATAACAAGAAATTGGCCAAAAATAATGAGAACACCATACTGGCGATTAAGTATGAAGGCGGCGAGCAGCTGGTTGTACACACTATAAGAGGCGAGCAGCAGATTGGGCGAGCAGGTGAGCTGCTCGCCACTTCCCAGAATTACACTACCTGTTCGCCACCTATTGCATATAGGCGGCGAGCAGCTCATTGGGGGCGAGCAGGTGCAGGTGCTCGCCTCCTTTGAATATACACTGCTGCTTTCCTATTTTGTGCTCTTTACGTGATTCTTTCATCTTCTTTGTTAGTTTTCACTTGTTCCAGCTGCATCTAGGCTTCATTATTATGATCTTCTTGTATTGGATTAATTGTCCTGGGACACGTCACCTGGGATTAAGTTGATTACTTCCTGGAACATTCGGATTAACTTATTTCATCAACAGTTGCCCCCTAGCTTGATGTTTATTGTAACCATCGAGTAGATAACAATTATCAAGCTATCTGGATTTTATAAGAGTCCTTCGTTTTTGGGAAGTAATTTCCATCTTGACTTGACCTGTGATCATTTGGATGATGGATATAGTGAAAAACCCCTGTGGCCTCATTAAAAACCTAGCCGTAAACCACCCTTGTGGATAAACAGGTCGTAGGAAAAAAGAGATACCAGGGTGTACTTCCAAATATCCATGTCCAAATAGTGTTGAGTATCCATGATTGGATCGTCGTGTATTGAAATGACCGAAATTGGTAATCAGTTACTTGAATTATGAGGAGGCGAGCAACCCTTGGAGTGAGGTGGTGAGCAGGCCTTTTAATGAGGTGGCGAGCAGGTAATAGGGCGAACAAGTGAGTTACTCGCTGCTTTTGCCCGCATGCCCAGCACAGAATTCAAAAGGTTACCTTTTATCGTACCAGCGCCATTGGGTGTTGGGAATTTCAGACAATAGTAGTACGTCGTACAGGCAGCCTTGAATTCGTGCAAAAAGGGTCAGCTAAGGAACCCGTTGTAGGAGGATAACTGGTCTACAACAAGGAAATCTACTTGCCTAGTCAGCCTCCTATCGGGATCATCGACCGATACAAGTTCCACAGCCAAATGTATCGTGCCTAGGGGAATAGTAACAGCCTCCTCGAATCCTATAATTTTATTATTGCATTCTTCAATGTAGGATCCAAAGTCCCCTATCTGGTCCAGAGTGCTCTTGAATAGTATGTTCGTATAAGCTCCGGTGTCGACCAGTAGTCTATGAACTTTGGCATTCATTATGTTCTCGCTTATGACCACGGAGTCGTTATGTGGGATCATAATACCCTCTAAGTCCTTCTGCGAGAACGTTAATTCTGCAATAGGCATAGTCGAGGGTCCCGCACTAGTCTCCTTTATCTGGTCAATGGCGCGAAGTTCCGCCTTCTTCTGCCTCTTCGATGGAGGTGGCCTCCCATCTGTACATCCACCCGCGTGGCCAACCTCTGGTTCGATTACTAAAATTTCCCTCACCAGTCCTGGCTGAGGGGGTGGTGCTCGCCGACCCGGCCGATTCTATTTCGGTCTCGCTTCCTCGTCTTCGCTGCTGTCTTCCTCCGCCCCACCATCGGGCTCCCGCAGTCTTTTCCTGGGGCTTTCTTTACAAATTCGGACAATTTGCCCTCTTCATAGAATTTTCACAATTCCCTAAGCAAGTCCTTGCACTGGCTAGTGTAGTGTCCCATCGTCTGATGGTAAGCGCAAAATCTGCCCGAAATCGCCTTCTTCGGATTCACCTTGATTCTTCTTGGTGATGGTAACATCTCTTTCTCATTGACCGCGTTATGTACCTGGTCAATGGACACCGCTAAGACTTGATTGAGCTTGTTTTTCAAACCGTCGCTTTCAAAAGGATTAACATTTCCCGGGATTCTGTAACTGCTTCCACCTCTCCTGGAAAATGCCTTCGGAGTCTCCGTGCTTTCACCTAACGACTTCCTCAATGCCTCTTGCATTACCACGAATACCCCGGCCTTGTTCCGAAACTCTCCATAGGTCTTCGGGCATGCAAGATGCATTTCCTTCCACAAGTCAGATCCCTTCTTCAGCCCTGCCATCGCGGCAATCACCTTCGTGTTTTCACTCACTAGCTCTCCTTCGAGAAGGATTTTATCAAAATATTCGAGGAATTTCTGGTCTGATTCCTCAACTTCCTGTACCAGATTTGCTAGTCGGTGTTTCTGAGTGAAGCACGATGCCGCTCCTGAAAAGTGTGCTAAAAATTCTTTGCTCAGCTGCACGAAAGAAGTTATCGATGTTGGGGGCATTGCTGTAAACCACCGATGTGTGTGGTCCCCAAGTGAGAGAGGAAAATTTCTATATTGGGTGGCATCAGATGCGCCCAACGAGACCATGTAATCCGTATACTTGGAGATTTGCACCTTTGGATCAGAGCTCCGCTGGTACAGATTCATTGCCGGGTATTGAATCTTCGGTTGGATGGGTACCGACAGAATTGCGGGTGACAGTGGTGATAGTGGGATTTGTAGAGATGACTCGCCCTCCGGGTGCAGAGCTACCTTGGCCTGAAGGTCCTCAATGGCTTTCTTCATTGACAACAAGATTCCATCCGAAGTCTCAGTACGAGGACGTGAGGCCATTCCTCTCGCGCATGGCGAGCGGAGACGGACGCTCGATCGCTCTAATGAGACTTAACTGGAACCTTTGTAGCCTTTTGTGCACCTTCAGGCCCCAACAGCTCCAATGCTGGCCATCGTAGCCGTTCATGAACCGATTGTTGCCTCTCTGGATCTGCTTCTAGTACACGACTTGGATGACGGGACACATATATAGGTTGTCAGTGTGATCTGTCATCCTGTCATTCCTATTGTCTGCCCAGCGGGCTGCTATAGCTAGATTCGTCCACCACACTCCATGTCCGCCTGCCCTGTGGGCCTAACCGATCAGTTATTTTCTGCTTCCCTCGTTCCTCTCGCCTTCTCCATTATTCGCTTTCAGCCTCGGCCTCGGGTTGACGCTGAACAGCCCGTTCGAGAACGTGTTCAGGTTCAGGTCGCATCCCGGAAGGACTGGCGGCTCCCTGTTGCTGTTGTTGCTTCAATACCCTGCAAAGAGCCATCATACGAGAGATGTCTTCTGGACTCTGTAGGAAGGGAAACAGTTCAAATAACCCTTGCATGTAATTTTGTCCCACTTGGGCAGCCAGGTCTCCTGTATGTTCCACCTGTGGTCTGTTAATTGTCGCATCCTGAACCGCCGTTGATTGTTCAGGCACTGGTGTCCTCCTGTTTTGATGATTATTGTTCCTTCCGTGTGATGTTACCCTTGGTTGAGAAACTTCCCTCGATATTTTATGTAATGTCAGCTCCTTTCCACTTAACAGGTGAACAGGTGAAATAGCAGGTGAACAGGTGAGAAGGGGGCGACCAGCTAGTGTAAAATGCTTCCTTGAGGATGCGAACAGCTAGGTATCCAAAGGTGGAGAGCAATTTCAAGGATTTCAAACTAGGCGGCGAACAGGTACAAGAATTTCTTCAGAATCCAAATTTTGTAACGTTTATTACAGTAACTTATAAATCCACAAAGCGGAGGTCTGAGTGCCCTTCCTCTAGCGCCAAAATGTTAATGAAATCTTTGCAAAATGATTTTCCATGTGGCTTTTAACTCGATTTCACTAACATTACGTTGAATTAAGCTTACTGGTATTGCCAAAGTACAAATTCTGGAAAGATTTCGGCAGAGCTTTGCTAAGGCAGCGAAAACTTGGTTTTATTTCTGAAAATGGCCTATTTATAGGCAAAAGTGGCTAGTTCGTTGCCACGCTTAACAGGGTGTTGACACGTGTCCCTTACGTGTTAAACAAGATACTTATAACAAGAAATTGGCCAAAAATGATGAGAACACCGTTCTGGCGATCAAGTATGAAGGCGGCGAGCAGCTGGTTGTACACACTATAAGAGGCGAGCAGTAGGTTGGGCGAGCAGGTGAGCTGCTCGCCACTTTCCAGAATTACACTACCTGCTCGCCACCTATTGCATATAGGCGGCGAGTAGCTCTTTGGGGGCGAGCAGGTGCAGCTGCTCGCCTCATTTGAATATACACTGCTGTTTTCCTATTTTGTACTCTTTACGTGATTCTTTCATCTTTTTTGTTAGTTTTCACTTGTTCCAGCTGCATCTAGGCTTCATTATTATGATCTTCTTGTATTGGATTAATTGTCCTGGGACACGTCACCCGGGATTAAGTTGATTACTTTCTAGAACATTCGGATTAACTTATTTCATCAACAGCTCCGACGGAGTGGGAGAACGGGAAGCTCCAGACAATGGCTGCGATTGCAGCGAGAACGAGAGTCGAGTTCCAATTTATTATTTAATTTACATGATTTCCATGACACTTTTGAATTTAAATATCATTCTTTCCTTATGCAACTGGATTTCTAAACAAATTAATTATTTTTTTCCATCCTACGGCGGCTAGCTAGAATTCTTGATAAAAAAAATTCTAATAAGAAAAATAAAATTTTACTGTCAGTAAAAATTTAATCTAATTCATATGTTATATTACCTACACGAACAAGTAGGATAAAACAACTGGTGATATATATTTTTTGCAGTAAAAAGTGTAATGTAATGTTTAAGGCAGTAAAAATTCCTTTGTGAATTATTTTTCAAGTTTTATCTAATTTTTCATGGTTAGAATTTTTATTTCGTGGAATGGATACAACTTGCAGATTAAAATTATCAAATTTGTCTTCTTTTTTTTACAACTTGTAGCTTTTTTTTCTTTTTTTTTTCAACTTGAAGCTTTTTACAACTTGCAGCTTTTATTCTATGGAATGAATACAACTTGAAGATTTTATTGGTGTGTGGATCAAGCAAACTACAGTGCCTTCATCACGTTCTTCATTCTCTGATTTTAGATGGAGACATCATCTCTCTCTATTTTTTATAATTTAATTTTGAAATTTTGCTATTGATAAAAAGTTGTAATCGAACTTATTAATTAATAGTTTTGAACTTTTACTTTTTTTTAGCACTTAGAAGAACTGATATGGTTCAAATTATTTTTTTCAATTATGAATTATCTATATTTTTTTTACTTAAGAATTTTTTATATTAATGACTATAAGAATATTTGGAACATGTCTCATATTGAACTTTAACAATCAATAGATTTGAACTATATTTCTAAACATTGAACTTTTACGTATTTTGTTTTTGAACTTATGAATGATCCGTTAATTTGAATTAAAATGTTAAATATTCAAGAATTTTATAAAATATGAGAGAAAATTGAATACAAATAAATTCATAATTTTTTTAGAAATGTTAGTATAACATTAAATATTGAAAGATTAAAATAACAGAACCAATAAAATTTATTGGAACACAATTATAATTGAACTTTATCAATCAAAGATTTTGAACTGTATTTATGAACATTTGAACTTTTATTTTATTTTCGGAACTTATGAATTTTCTGTAAAATCAACTTAAAAAATCTAAATTAAAAAATAATTAACATTTGAATTCATAAAAAAAAAATTAGAATAACATTAAGTATATTTAAAATAAAAAATATTATAAAATGAGGAAAATGAATTCAAATAAATTCATAAAGAATGGTATTTTATAATTAAAATTGTAAATAATAAAAAAGTGTATATAAAATAAGAAAAAGAAAAGTAAAAATAATTATGATGGTTGAATTGATTGATGGGAAAATTGATTGACAAGGGAAAGAGTGAGTAAATGAGAGAGGAGAGAGAGAAAGAAGAATTATTGTAATAAATTTATAATCGAACTTTTACAGAAAATAGAATTGAACTATAGTAACATACTTTGAACCTTTACTTTTTTTTGAACTTGTGAATATTTCATTTTTTTAACTAAAAGCAAACATAATAATAAATATAAAAATTGAAGCTCTTTATTCCAAAAAACAATGCAGGAAGCATGTGTGTAATATTTTAAAATTTGAAAAAAAAATTAAAGATGATTTGACAATTAATGTAAAATAAAAATTGTGGGGTGGGGGTTCTTTTTTCCATGTGGGGGAGTTGAGTGTGCATGTGGTATATGTGGGGTGGGGGTTCTTTTTTCCATGTAGTATGTAGGGTTGGGAGGTGTGTGGGGTAGGGTGGTTAGTCTATACAAATGTAGGTTTTTGGGCTAGGTGTAAAGAAAAAATGGATTGTGACCTGGCAACAAAATTGGTAAAAGTGTGTACTCAGCAACCAATTTCGCTTTTTTTTTTTACGTCTCAACATTACTTTCACATCTTAAAAAGAAAATAACTCACACTTACAAAAGTCAATAATTTTTTTATTCAACTCCCACACTAAATCATGTTTTTCTTAATATGTGTCTTACTTCTCATGTGAAAGTGATTCTGGAACTGAGGGATTAATATTTTGTTAAAAGTAACTTATTACTTTTTATTAAAAATATTATTACATTTTATTATCACTATCAGTTTTTTTTAATTTGTCGACCTGATTACGGTTTCACTTAAATTTTTATCATAACCAGTATTACTAGCACAACCCTTTAGTTTTATTTTGGTAAAGTTTTGTATGAAAATTGTTCATAATAAGCTTATCATAAATAAATTTTAAAGTATCAAACATTTGACTAGAAGTATCAAAAATATGCTCAGAAGTGTAAAATTTTGTATCAATGATATTATGTTATAATTATTATAAAGTTTATTAACTCCAACTTTTGATACTCTTGATAAATATTTTGATATGCTTAATCAAATATTTGATAATTTAAAACAATTTCACTACAAATTTATCATAAACCATTTCTACATAAAATACACTTTAATTTTTTGGATGCATGATAATCCCTCCGTCCCAAAACTATTTTCATAGTTGTCCTGAACATGCGAAACAAATAAAAGTGAATATGTGATTTTTGTGAATGTAAAAAAATTTCTTTTAAGTGTGTAAAAATAGAGTTGGAACGTCCAAATAAACTAAATGTCATGTGTATACACTATCACTGTTATATATATTCATTATCACTGTTATACATATACACTATCACTTTAAAAAAATTAAATATATTTTTATAACAGTGATAGTATATATGAATAATAATGATAGTGATTATCCATGATAATACTACGAGTTCATGTGAACTCGAGTTCAATGGGACGGGGTGTATTAATTTTTGGATGCATGATATTAAACCGTATTTGCTAGTATTCACGAATTTGTGGTGCTGCAGTGCATCTTTCAAAAAGTTGTACTCCTACTATCCTACATATTAATGTAAAACCTTTGTCCTATCTAACCATATCTTTTATGCAGCTTTTGTTGAAAATTGTGAAGAGCGAAAATTAATTTGGTTGCCTACTGGGGTTTTTTGTTTTGGTTTTTAAGTTACTTTTAAAAAATATATTTCGAAAATTAGTATTTTAAACTTTAGAGAATTTTAGGATTTATATTCTTTTTGAATTTTTTTAGTAGAATAAATTTTAATTTTAAGATGCAAGAAAAAATAAAAAAAAATATTAAATGAAGTAAAAATATAATAATATTTAATTAATATATTTTTGTATGTTATTTAGAGGGGGCTAGGGTTAGGACTTAAGATTTAAAAATTTATTTTCAAAATTCAAACTAAAATGAATTTTAGATTTAAATATTCAGATTCAGGTTTTTAAAATTTAAAAAGGACATTCTCTTTGTATTTAAAACGAGTAATTTTTCTTAATTTTTGACGGTAAGCTTGATTTTTAATCTTAATGCATTTACCATAACAAAGAAATCTCAATGCATGAAAATAATTACTCCTTCCATGTCATTTATAGAGACACGTATTAAATGCGTAAAAAGATAGAGAAATGGAGATGTAAAATAATTTGTTAAAAATAAAATAAAAATTTAATTGGACGAATGAAAATAAAAAGATATATTTTTTAATTGAAAAAGAAGAAGTATATTTTAATTATTAATTATATATTTTGATAAAACTTGTATAAACTCCTCGATTCTTCAATTATCATTATTATTTATATTCATTATTATTGTTATGCATATATACTATTAATGTTAAAAAATCAAGTATATATTTTATAACAGTGATAATATATATGAATAATAGTTTTATATATTATTATTATTATAATTAAAAATATTTTATTTATATATATTTTATTACTTTGAATTCATAAGATACGTATTCCTATTATTTTATCAAACAATCAAATTAAAATTATACAACTGTTTCAAAAGAAAAATTAAATAATTATATGTAAATTTTCAGTAAAACTTACTCTCACATAAATATATAACCTTCCTCCATATTTAATATTTCATCTCAATGACAATATAGACAAGTTTTTGAAAATGACAATATTTTAATTATTAAGTGATATTAAAATTTTATTATTTTTTAAAAATAATAAATTTTCAATTAATAAGTGATGCATTTATAATATACGTTAATGTAATGAGACAATCACTTATAACACTTATTTTATTATTAAAAATGAATATATAATTTAAATGATCAATTAATTAAAAATATCAGTGTATATGCTATTATATTTTAATATAATAATAATAATAATATGCTTTTAATCAGCTTGTCACGGACTCACCAATTTAGGGGTGTGCAACGGTCGGTTCGGTAACCGAACCGAACCAAATTAAAAAAACCGAAACCGAACTGAAATGAGGTAAAAGTAACTGAAATCGAACCGAATTTATGTAAAACCATTTATAATCGAAACCAAAATTTTCGGTTCGGTTTCGGTTATAACCGAATTAAATATAAATATTATTTATATTATATTATTTATTTATTAAGTATAATTATATTATTTATTTATTAAATATTTATATTATACTTACTTAGGTTTATGTTTTTTATATTATATTATTTATTTATTAAATATAAATATTATTTATTAAATATATATATTAATATTTATTAAATATATAATAATTTCAGTTCGGATTTCGATTAACCGAACCGAACCGATTACCGAAATTATAAAAAAATGATAACCGAAATCGAACCGAATATTACGGTAACCGAACCGAATTCATATTTCGGTTCGGTTTTCGGTTAATAACCGAATTATGCACACCCCTACTCACCATGAGCAGAGTCTCCATCAATATTCCACTTCAGTCTTCAACACCTTCTCTCGGTTCGTCTCTCTCATCCATGCTCCACTCCAGTCTCCAACACCTTCTCTCGGTCGGTTTCTCTCTCCAATAACTCCACTCCAGTCTCAACACCCTCTCTCTCTCTCATGTTTTTTTTTTTGAATGGCATGTTTCAAGAATATTTGTTTAGACCATATTTATCAACAACATATCTCAACCCAACTTTTTAATATAATATTCATTTTCTTTTTTATTCACATACACAATTTTCAACTCAATCTAACTTTATTTTTTCTATACTTTATTAATAGGATCAGGATATTTTCCCCCCCAAAATTGAGTAGTTCACCACCATTTAAAGATTATTGATAAATTAAATTTAATAGAACAATTATATCCTTTATGAATAATTAATTAACTCATAATTACATCAGTTCACCCCCTTTCTAAACCCTAAAACCTTTATTGACCACGACGACGACGCAAGGCGCCCTCTAATCTGACAAAAATGCGGGACGGCGCAGGCAACGCACGAACTCCGCTGCGCGACGTGCGACGGCGATCTCCACGAACAGACCATGCCTCTAGCAGTTGATGACGACAGCTTTTTCAATACGCCACCATTGCGCCACGGACGGTGCCTTTTCTGATCCACGGCCGCGCGACGGTTTCGCGACGCCCCAAGGAAAAAATTTCAAAAATATGCATATGTTCGGAGAAAATTTTCGAATTTTTTGCATTTTTCGGAAATATTTTTCGAATTTTTGCTTTTTTTCGGAAAAGTTTTCGATATTTATGTTTTTGTTCGGCCACTTCTTTCGAAAATATGCATCAGGTTCGACTTAGGGTTTGCAAACGGTTGCCATTTGTTCGGCCAAAACGGTCGAACATTTTGCTAGAAATCGGAAAACCAGCTTCTAAACAGCAAGAAAACCAGATTCGAACAAGAAAGGCGTGTGGGTGCGTCACTCCCTTCTCTGGGGACGTGCGGGTTCGTCTCCTTTTGTTCGAAAAAACGTTCACTGAGTGTTTTTCTTTGAAATTGAGGGGTGAATTTGCAAATCAATTACATCATACAATGATAACATTATTTAGGAAAATTATTGGGGGTGAAAAGAAAATATAGGGTGATGAACTGAAAGGGGTGGTGAACTACTCAATTATGGGGGGAGAATATCCTGATCCTTATTAATATCATCAACCCAACCTAAATAAAATTATTTTTAAATACATATTACATATAACCAATTTCTATATTTATTTATATTAACTTAATAACAAATTTAAAATTACAAATTTTTTAAAAATAACAAATTTTAAAATAAATATTAAAAGATTAAAACTTTGTTAGTCTCAATAAGAAGACAATCAATAAAAGCTTGTTACCGTTCATTCTATGAAATAAAATAAATTAGATTAGAATTATTAAATTAGAAATCTTATTTATATTTTGAAATATTTTGATATAGGACTCTATTTGTAGAGAATTTTATTTTATAAATTTTGATATATTTTTTATTTTTTAATATACATTATTTTTAAAATTTATAAATTTAATTATATTAAAATAATTTTTTTTAATGCCCAATAAGAATTGAACATGTGACAAGTTGATCAAAAGCCAACCCTTGACGCCCAGGCTGCGCTGCAAATTTTAATTTTTACTTTTAAAAAAAAAATTATTTGTTATTTTCCTTTTTTCCTATAACCCCATAGACCAAGTCACCAACAAGGCAACAAATGTGGTCTTCCAGGGTTTTTTTTTTTCCACTTACGTATAGATTCGTATTATAACGTCTTATTGCGTATTAGTTCTACAAAATAATATATTTACAAATAGATTCAAAATATATTTTTTACACACAAAACAAAAAAATATTTTGCACAAATCAATAAAATTATTTTGCACAAATCAATATATTATTTTGCACGAATCAAATAAATTTCATTATCAAATTCAAAATTTACATATTCAAAAATATTACAATTTGCATTTGAATAAAATTAAAAAATTCATCCTCCATTCATTTTGTCTTCTCTTCATTCAAATTGATTTTATACGCCAATATCTGCACAACACAAATAAAGATTATAGTAGATGCAAAAGAAAATTTAGCACAAAATATCAAAATTTTACAGAGTTACATTTCTTTAAAAAATATTATTTTGCACAAACATATACTCCCTCCGTCCTATAGGAATTTGCACCCTACAGAACGACACATTTTTTAAGGAAAATTGTTTTATATATAAAGTAGTGACATATTAATAAATATGTGTAAATGTTTGTGAGTGTGCACGTAAATCAATGTTCCTTTTTTTTGTAGTGTGCAAATTTGTGTGGGACGTCCCAATAAGAAAAGTGTGTAAATTCTTGCGGGACAGAGGGAGTATATTATTTTGCACGGACATATAAAATATTTTTGCACGAAGATGTAAATTATTTTGCACAAATATATTTTTAGGAATTTCCATTTTGCACTCAAGTATACTATTTCACAAACACGGAAAAATGAGATAGATTCACACTACCAATTTACAACCCATTTCCAGTAAACATGTAAATCCATCTCCAGTTTTTAACCCATTTCCAATTTATAATTTCAAGAATTTGTGGATTTTTCATCATAGATGTCAAAAACCATATCAAATTTCCAAAATTTATAAAATTCCATTTTCCAAATTTTATCACAGTAAATAGAAGAACTCAATTCCAAACATGTTCCAAATTTTATCACAGTAAATAGAAAAACAAACATCCCTTCAGAAATGAAATACAAACAAAACGAAATCTTACCGTCCCTTGCTTGAAATCATGGAAGAGGCCCCAGCTGTCGTACGGAAAAACCCTCACCACCGTGTCGCCGCCGCCCACACCCCTGCACCGCCACCTCCAGATCCGCTGTCCTTCCCTTCCACCTCAATCGATGGCCTCCCAGATGCGCCGCCCTGCAAATCGGTGGCCCCCCGGATGCGCCGCCCTGCAAATCCGCCGCAGATCCGTCGATTGAAGGCGGCGCTTCAACCAGCGAAGAGATACAGAGGGAGAAAGGCTTTGGTTTTGGTGGGTGAGACATTTACCTCCGAATCGAAGCCGCTCCCCCCTCCCGTCTTCGCCGGCCACGACTCCGGCCCTCTTTTCTCTTTCTTTTCTTTCTCTTGTCTCTTATATCTCTCTATCCTTTTCTCTTTATTTTCTGTCGGGAGTTGCGTTTTTATTTAGTATATGGATTTGAAATTTGAAATTTGAAATTTGAGCCAATATTTAGGTATACTAATTTGTAGTATAACTCTATATTTTGAACCTATACGCGATTAACCCTTTTTTTTAAGGGCATGTTTCAAGAACCTGCGTGTCCTTCAACTCTCGGCATCCTAATAATTTCCCCTCCGAATTTTTAAATGAGAGATCAGGTTAATAGTGAAGGATCAGGAATGGAGCAGCAGCCGGCGACCCGGATCAGGAATAGAGCCGGCGACTAACCGCGGTAAGTCCTTATATATTAATGTAGTTGAGACTACTTTTGGGTTTTCACCTATATATTTATGCATGTTAGTTACACCATCTCCATAATTAGTTTTCTCGGGGATGCTTTCTACTCCATATTCCTTGAAAGAAACAAACGTTAGTACTTTAAGATGAACCGTTTGATTTATAAAAATATGTCAATTTCTCCTTTTTTTACTTTTTGCAATTAGTAGAGGTGAATCAAATTCATGGAATGTTTCTCTTTATTTAGAAAATTATAGCTCCTATTAAATATTTCCACTAAAAAAAATTCTGTGCAGATTAAATTAATTGTACAAGTACTTAAAATTTTAGTCCTCCACTCTTTTTCATTGTGTAAATGGTCTTAGAATATTTAAGAAAATCTATTCTAGTAATAACCTTATACCCTGCTCATTTTAACTCTATTATGTGTAAATGGAGTTGTTTTTTACACATGCCTTGAGCTAGCAAGACCAAAAATAAGCAAAACACAATGTAATTTGCAAAAAGTTGGGCATAAATTCAGCAATTTACAAAAATATATGACTCAATTGAACTTTTTAAAAACTTTTTTGATACTACTTGTAAAAAATGTCAAAGTTATCGGAACACTGATTTTTTAAACATTTATAATTGTTGGTACTAAATAAAAATGTGAAGGACCCGTTTGAATTAAAGAGAAGCCGGTCTCTGTTAAATTCATTTCTTGATTATGTTTCATGTAGTTCTCTATGTTTCTTTAATTTTTTGAATAGGATTCTATGTTATTTAAATTAACTGTAGCATTTGATTGCAATTGTCATTTTTTTTGTTTACGCTTAGGCCTCGTTTGGTAGATGAGATAGGAAAAAGACCAAGATATGCCCGTGGAAACTATTTCATGGTTTCGTCCAGAAAACAAACGTTTCTGATGTTTGGTAAGTCTGATAGTAAAACATTTCTGATGTTTGGTAGGTCAAACTAAAACAAACGCAACATTAATAGAAATATTCTACTATAATGACCAACAACTCGGCCAACAACCCGGCCAACCATAAACTAAATTTGAAAAATACAGCAACTCAACTCTAATCAATACCAGAAACTTTGAAATATACAGCAACTCAAATGGAAATTTTTCTGCAGATTCCGAACAATTTTAATACGTCCCCTGCTCAATTTCAATCTACCAGCCTTCGCCGCCGATTAAAGTCTTGTTCGCTGCGCTGGAATCGACCACCATTTCAGTCAATTTCGTCGAAGATTTGATGTTTCCATATGCAAGCCTGCAACTGCCTCAATTTCGCACGAAGCCTGCAACCGTCGCCTCTAAAGCCGGAACCGCCATCTGCAATTTCTCAACAATTTCAGCAAGCCCACCAACACTGTCCGTCGCTCAAATCCGATTTCGAAGCCGTCGGATAGAAGACACCGGCCGCCGTCGCGACCTGAAGCTCGGAGACATTAGATCCGGCGGTGTGCGCCGCTGTATGTGCGCTGGTGCGATGCGCTGTGTGAATCCGGCGAGAAGTAGTGGTGAGAGCATTGGATGGAGAGAGTCATGAAAATGTATCGGTGGGGGTGAGGTGCGATTTCTTTTCAGAGTGTTGTGAACAAATTGTAGGAATTGAGAGATGACCGTGAAAAGGGTTGGGCATATCAGAAATGTTTTCATGCGTTTGGTAGGCAAGAAACAGTTTTTTTCAGAGGTTTTTCTGGCCTACCAAACGAGGCCTTAATATATGTGTTATTATATGAATATCACTGGACTATATATATATGGAACAAAGAGCAATTCTCCACAAAGCAGCCCTACAAGGCAACTGGAGGAGAGCTGCAGAAGCAATAAGCTGAGTTCCTGCATTAGCTAATAATGCAATCACAGAAGGAGAGTCTGCACTGCACGTTATTGTATTAGGCACTTGTTGGATCTAATGACAATTGATAGTTTGCGGAGGATAAATGAAAACGGATGCATGTTTTTTTTTTGGGAAGATGGGTGAGAAGGTGGAAATAACAAGTTTTATGGTTAAAAAAAGATGTGAACCTGTTTCGTCGTGAGGGACACAGACCCCTTTTAATTGCAATTCGGCATGAGAGATTAGAAATGGCGAAATAACTCTTTGAGGTAGTTACTCGAGTCGAGGACAGTGCAGCTACAGAACTTGTTATTTTTCCTACTTGACCAAGAGGTGATTAGCTCGTAGTTCTGCTAGTATGCATAAGTTCAAAATCATGTGGTAAGTATCTTTTAATTTTTGTGTTTTTTTTTAATTGTTACTTATAAAATTGATATTAACTTACACTTTTATTACTCAAAATATTTTAGATTTTGCATTGAGAATTTTGGGCCTAGATATCTCTTTAATTGTACGATGCTACACTTGGCAAGAAACCTATCAGCATTTGAGTTAGACTACTGGGAAAAGTTTAAGAAAAAAAGTTATAACATATTTCTAATGACTAT
>JAPKLY010000477.1:67230-107968 GCA_026898435.1 Prunella vulgaris
TAGTCATTAGAAATATGTTATAACATCTTTTCTTAAACTTTTCCCAGTAGTCTGGCTCAAATGCTGATGGGTTCCTTGCCAAGTGTAGCAATGGTGTCTCACCATTTACACTGACTACAGTTAAAGAGAAATCTACGCCCAAAATTCTCAATGCAAAATCTAAAATATTTTGAGTAATAAAAGTGTAAGTTAATATCAATTTTTTAAATAACAATTAAAAAAAAACACAGAAGTTAAAAGATACGTACCACATGATTTTGAACTTATGCATACTAGCAGAACTACGAGCTGATCACCTATTGGCCAAGTAGGAAAAATAACAAGTTCTCCAGCTGCACTGTCCTCGACTCGAGTAACTACCTCAAAGAGTTATTTTGCCATTTCTAATCTCTCATGCTGAATTGCAATCAAAATGGGCATGTGCCCCTCACGACGGAGCAGGTTCGCATCTTTTTTAACCATAAAACTTGTTATTTCCACCTTCTCACCCATCTCCCCAAAGAAAAGCAGTGCATCCGTTTTCGTTTATCCTCCGCAAACTATTAATCGTCATCAGATCCAACAAGTGCCTAACACAACAATGTGCAGTGCAGACTCTTCTTCTTCTTCTGTGATTGCATTATTAGCTAATGGTGACTTGATTATGGATGAAGGGGGATTTTCTGCTATTGATTTCTTGTGTGTGTTCTGCCATGGGAGTCATTGCTCAGAATGGAAATTCAAGCTCGGGGAAATTTGAGTGTGGTGAATGTTGGGGTTTTGCTCACTTTTAACTCAGTGGATCAACCAACCCAGCAATTCTTGCTGCAATTGAAGATTTGAATTCTGATACCTCCATAAAGCTCAATCTTGTTGTGCAGGATACTAATTGCATTGAATTCATTAGCACAGTTAAAGGTGATTTTCTTTTCTATTATTTACTTCTCACTCATGATGATTAAACTGAAAAAAGTTTCTTGAGCTAATGATTCTTATGAGTTTTTTTTTAAAACATTTTCGATCAAAATTCATACATATTATTTTGCTAATTTGTTCTTCGTATTCTAGGTTTTAATCACTGCTGAACTTACTGTTTCATAGTTTAAATTGGATTACTTGCCTATGATACCTGAAGTTGCTGATATTAAATTAAATTGTTCCATAAGGTTATAATTTGCTGAGGACCATGTTTTTAATATGTACTTTTTGTTCAAAACATATGCTTATAGTTGAAAATCAGAACAAGAGCAAGTCATTTCTCGTATCTCATAGTGTTGAGATTCTTCCAAAATTTTCCTCAGTTCCTAACTTTTACTAATCAATGACATATAGTTAACCAAAAGAGTAAGGGAAATGGGAAATTTTTGATAGCGCACGTGATTTTCCATGTTGTGGGCGAGCTTCACATCCCAGTTGTATCATTTGCTGTCAATCCTTCCCTCTCATCTCTGCAGCATCCTTACTTCCTTCATGCTGCCCAATGATCATTTCCAAATGTATGCGATTGCTGATCTGGTTGAATTTTCGAACAGAGAGAAGTAATAGCCGTATTTGTTAAAGCTTCCACAGACTTTTGAGTTCCTGATTTATTGAACGCTGCCTTGCCCCTGAGCCATTTCTTGCTCCACCATCTGCTGAGCCATTTCTTGCTCCACCATCTGAAGAAGATTATCCTGCCAAGAAACGGTAGTCAGACAAGGTAAATGTTGGGTACTAGAAAGTTTACTCTATGTTAAATCACATCATTTACAAATGATCAATTTTTTAAAGGCAGACCTGAAAAACTAAAATAATTTTCTATTTACGAATGTTTAACCACTCTTTGATTTTTATTTCCAGGGCGGACCTGAAAAAAGTAAATTTCTTTTATATTTTTTAGCTGAGTATGCATTCATGTTTACTCATGTACTACCTCCGTCCCACGAAAGTTTGCATACTTTCCTTTTTAGTTTGTCCCACAAAAGTTTGCATACTCCCAAAATGGAAATATTCCTTTAAATCCCCACCTTTAAAATCTTTACCTTACAATCTCCACCATACACATTCTACTCATTACACTTTTTCTTAAAACCTGTGTTCAGGAAAGTACCGCAAACTTTTCTGGGACGGAGGTAGTATTAATTAGTAAATTCTCCTTTTTTATTTAACAATGTATATACTCATGTATTTTCCTGTTTTCATTAATTCATTTGCGACATAGTTATTCTTTAGCATCTCTTTTCCCTTAAGAAGAGTCAAGCCGGAATAGAGAGAGTCACACTACAAATAGAAATAAAGAAATAATTTTAAAAAAATGTTATCAGTGTCAGTTGTTTATGTTTTATATTGTACATATCAAATCCATAAGTTCTATGCAATTTAAAAATTGTGTAGAAACTGCATGTTGATACCAAGTCTTTGACATCTCGGGGTTCGTTTGCTTTTCTTCTCTTCCATTTGACTTCTTCTTGAACTTCATTTATATCGCAGGGTTTGGTTTGCTTGTATTCATGTCAGTCTATGCTGGACACAACTAAAATATCTTTTCTCTTTGCAGTATACAAGAAACATTATCCACCAGCTATGAATGATGATTTGTGACGATTGGAGAAGATCAGGAAGGATGGATCATTCCACAGAAGGCTTAATTATGCTGTCATATTTACAGTGGAGGACTTTCTTCGGCTTGTGGTCAGGGACTCGCAGAAGTTGAGGAATGTAAGGACCTATTATTTAGTTCTGTTACCTTTTTGTATCACAATTGTTTTTTTTTTTCTGAGTTTATTTGTTTATCTTATTTTCTCAGATACTTGGTAGCGGAATGTCCAATAAGATGTGGGATGGCCTAATATAACATGCCAAGACTTGTGTCTTAAGTGGGAAGCTTCATATATATTACCCGGATGAGACAAGAACTGTAGGTGTTATTTTTAACAATATCTATGAGCTGAGTGGCCTCATAACTAATGATCAATACTACTCAGCAGACTCACTTTCTGACAGCCAGAAGGTTAGCCAAATTTCCTTCAGAATGAGTGTGCTTGATAATTGATCATGCTCACATTTTGTCGTATAAGTTCACAACTCGAATAATGGCCCTCACTTTTAAGTTGTGTACATTTTGCGTTTCATGTATTTAGTCCCAAAAACAGCCGGAATTTATATCTGGTATCTTAGTGTATTCTAATCTCCCATTTTTATGCTATTTGAATATTATAAAATTAGACATTCTCTTGTGAGAGGCTGCTGCAATGGGCACGACTATGTTTTCATCTGTTGAGCCTCTTAGTGAAATATTATTTATGTCTGGTGTACCTGTAGGTATATGTTGATACATGGGTTAAAAAAGCATATGATATTTGGAGTCAAGTTGTGGAGTATGATGGAAAATCACTTATGGATATTTAAGCAAGTGAAGAAGTCGAACTCAATGAGAAACGATCTTCCTTTGGGATCTGAAAATTGCCCAAGTTCTTTAGATAATCAGCTTCCGTAGCAAAGATTGTTTGTTTCAATACCCTCCAAACCATCAGTTGATCAGAGCTTGCTAATTAGAGGTGAGCATTGATCACAAGAAACTCTTATACTTGGCCAGACCTTTTCTTTATTGAACTCTGCTTTCTGCTGATGTCAGACCATTATCAAACTAAAATTTGATTATGTCTTTGTCTTAAAATGATCACATAATAATTGAATTGTCTAGAAATAAATAGAGTGTGATATCTACTCTCTCACTACATTTACAGAAACACCCAAAATGACATAAGTATGTGTGTTTAATTTATACTCTCTCCATTGCAAAATATATATCACTTTAGCTTTTATACTTTTGTCATAATATATGTCATTTTAGATTTTTTTAAGTATAATTTCAATGTAGTGTGATTGACATAATGAAAAGCCATTTTCAGTTTTCCTTATTTAACACCAAGAATTACATCAGCCTCACATAAATCTTTCATATCAAAATGAGAAGACAAAAACATCTTGGTATCTTTAATCACTTCCAAGTTAGAACAAAAAATGAGCATGTCATCAACATACAAGCATATAATCACACAATCAGAACCAAACAATTTTGAGTAAACACAGGATCTGAGTTATTCACAACATATCCATTGCTTAGTAAAGTACAATCAATTTTTTCATACCATTGTTTGGGTGCCTGTTTAAGGCAATAGAGAGATTTTCTGAGTTTGCATACCTTATTCTAGCTGAAAGAGCAATCAAAGATCTAATGGTAGCAATTTTAGTCAGAGGAGAATAAGTATCAAAGTAATCAATACCTTTCTTTTGTGTGTATCCCACTACCACCAGTCTAGCTTTGAATTTTTCTATTGATCCATCTGGTCTATATTTTTTTTTGAAGATCCATTTACATCTAATAGGCTTATTGCCCGTAGGTAAGTCAACCAAATCCCAAGTATGATTCATCACAATAGAGTCTAGTTTGCTTTTAATAGCTTCTTTTAAAAAATTAGAGTCTACGGAGGTTAAAGCATTTTTATAATATTTAGGATCATCATCAATTAAAAACTCAGAACAAATTATTCATTTATTTCTATCTGAATTCTCAGCTAGAAAAACAGTTAAAAATCAGGTCCAAAACTATTCTCAGTTCTCTTCCTCTTACTCATTCTAGGTTCATCCACATGCTCATTCGAAGTAGATTCATTTATTAAATCATTCCTTGAAGGAGTAGCATGAACAATCACAGTTTTATTAAGAGGAAATACAAGTTCAAAAAATTCAGCATCTCTAGATTCACAAATCGAATCATCGTTCAAGCACATGAATCTATATGCATCACTGTTTTGAGCATAACCAATAAAGACACAATCGAAGGTCTTAGGCCCAATATTATTTTCCTAAATTCTGGATATGCAACTTTAGCTAAACAACCCCAAACTTTTAAAATGTTCAAGTTAGGCGCAAAACCTTTCAATATTTCATAAGGAGTTTTATCTAGTTTCTTGTGAGGAACCCTATTCAAAATATAATATCAATGGAAGAAGCCATTGTTGAAGAATAGAAGATTTCGCTTTCAGATTGATAGAAAAAGTAGTAATAAAAGAATACTATATCATGGAGAACCACTATCCTGAAAACGAAATTCGGCACGATCGATGTGCAATCGGTAAACTGTTCACTCCCCAGGGTTAACACAGCAACTCCAATCTCACGTGCACTCGTGAGATGGAGTAGGAACAACCAATACAATTGCCCGGAGTTTGAAAAAGTTATATACTTTGTGTGCTTTCAAAGCGAAGTATGAATATCTATATATAAGGGTCATAGAGATTTTGATTGCAGATTTTTAAAACGTCTTTTCTGGAGATTGACTCTTTCTTGCGGTTCTATCTAAAAGGGAAAAGATCAGCATTTCAAAAAGGGTATCTTTGTAGAGAAAAAGATAGAAGAATATGGCCACAAAATTCTGTAGTTAGGTGTAGACAAAGTCAGAGGCATATTCCTAAAAAATTTGATTTTATCCAAAAATATTTGGCTAATTTATTTAACTAGAGATGTTTTGAAAAGGAGTTGACAAAATAGGGAGAAAGTGAATTCATTTATGAAAATAAAATCAGTCGGTAACTGGACGTATTTAAAATACACATTGTAGTTGGTTTTTAAAAATCATGGCATGAGGTCGGCTGAAATGATGGTGAGGTGATGTAGCCTGTCAAAAGTGATATTTATGACATGCCTAGAAGATAAACTTCATCATGCAAATTCAGATCCCAATTTTAATTTGACATTCATTAAAATAATAACACTTTTTTAATTTTTAATTAATAATTATATATATATATATATATATATATATATTAAGAGTTATTTACGTGTATATATATATATATTAAGAATTATATATTGGGTAACTTAATATTTACATATTAATATGAAAGTTATCAATTAATTTCTAATAATTTTTTTAAAAATTAGAAAAAATATTTAAATAATTAAATTAAAATAAATTAAATATATATAATTAAAAAATTAAAATAAAATAACTTAAATATTCAAATTATCCAATTAAATCTTTAACAAATAGTTAAAATGGTTAATATCAATTTGCCACCTATACTATATCACTTATTTCAATTTGCAACCTATACTAATTTTTTTAACATCAATTTTTTTAATTAATAATTATAATATAAATTAAGTAAATGAATAATATGGAATGAAGAGTATAATATTAACAAATATAGTACTGCCCAAAAAAAAAAAAACAACAAAAGTTGACTTTAGTTAGCATTTTGTAAATTTTTCATAGTACAAGTTGCATTCTGATAAAAAAAATAGTACATATTGCAAATTGAAATAAGTGATATACTACAGGTGGGAAATTGATTTTAACACTAGTTAAAAACTCAAACAAAATCTATAAAAATAGTTAACTTAATAGATCTCAAATCTGAATATTTTAAACAATTATTCAAATGATTTTAAACTTATTTTATATAGATTGGTTTATTTTTATTCAAATCAAGTAAAATAAAATCATTTAAACCGATCTCAAATCTGAATATTTTATTCAAATCAAGTAAAATAAAAATAAGTTTAAATATATATATATATATATATATATATATATAAATAAAATTTTTTAAAAATAAATAATTATTTTTTTTAAAAAAAAAAATAGGTTAACTCTTAATAAAAGCAGATTTTTTTAAAAATCAACTTAAACTTCATAAATAATTGAATTAAAAGTTAATTATATTTTAATTTTTATTTATCTTGAATTAATGTATGAATTTTTTAAATTATTTTCTTAGTTTTAACTATTTTTTATAGATTTTGTTTGAGTTTTTAACTATTTGTTAAAGATTTAATTGGATAATTTGAATATTTAAGTTATTCTATTTTAAGTTATTTAAATATTTTTTCTAACTTTTAAAAAGAATATTAGAAATTAATTGATAACTTTCATAATAATATGTAAATATATAATTCTTAATATATATATATATATACACATAAATAACTCTTGATATATATATGTAAATATATAATGAGTGATACTCCTGCGCACCCGGGTGCATAGTATGCACCCGGGTGCTTCACTATTGCCACACCATTACAAAATCGAAGAAGAGGAGGATTCATCCGAAGCCCAGCCACGCCTTACTTTGACCAAGAATGTAGGCATGAATGAAGGGGAGACGTGTCCTATTCCTCTCCACAAGTCTACAAACCGTTGTCCATTATTCATGAAGAAAAGGAGTATGAAGACTCCATTTCCATCACTCCTCTCGTCGGAATCCTCCATGGCTACCGTTCACAGCCCTTTGCAGCGCTGCCGATAGCTGCCCTCAACCACCTGGAAGCCCGTCGCACCGGAGCCACCACTCACCTGCTCGAAGCCGCCGTTCGAGATTGAAGAGGAAGCGGCTGCAGCCCTGTTCGGAAATTGATGTCGTCAATTGAAGCCGTCTTTCTTGCCGGAACCTGCCTCGGGAAGAAGAAAGCTCAGCCGCTAATCCACCGCCGGCCGCCGCGTCGTTTCCCCTATTCCCAGCTCCTCGCCGGAGATCCCCGAGCGTCGTCTTCCTTGCTTCCAACCTTATTCCCAGCCGACGACTTTCCCCTGTTCCAATTCGAGCCTTCACAGCCGCTGCCCCTGTTTATTGTAGCCGGAGCCTGCCCAGACGCCGCCGTCCTCCGCCTCTCAGCATCGCCGGAGATGTTCTTTATTGTCGCCAGAGTTCGACCTCCATTGTCGCAGCAGTTTAAAGATGAAGAAGCGTGGGAAGTTTTGGAAAGAGTTGCTAAAAGGTAAACGTTTTTTTTTTTTTTTTAAAAGTTGCTGAAAGAAGGATTCTTACCCTATGAGTAAAATATAATACACCAAGAGTAAAATATAATACTCCAATAACAACTAATAAATACCCCCACAATAAATTTTTTTCTTACCCTATGAGTAAAATATAATACCCCAAGAGTAAAATATAATACCTCAAGAGTAAAATATAATACCCCAAGAATAAAATATAATACTCCAATAACAACTAATAAATACACCAACAACAAATTTCTTTCTTACCCTATGAGTAAAATATAATACCCCAAGAATAAAATATAATACCCTAATAACAACTAATAAATACCTCACAACAAATTTCTTTCTTACCCTATGAGTAAAATATAATACCCCAAGAATAAAATATAATATTACAAGAGTAAAATATAATACCCCAAGAATAAAATATAATACCCCAATAACAACTAATAAATAACCCAACAACAAATTTCTTTCTTACCCTATGAGTAAAAGATAATACCCAAAAAATAAAATATAATACCCCAATAACAACTAATAAATACTCCAATTACCAATGTTGGTCTTACTGCTGCGAAGAGAGTGATGGATATATACCTATTTATGAATAGCAAGGTTCTTTTTAAGATTGTGAGGAAGGATCCTGAGCTGAGAAAACGAATGCCGGTTATTGTGCATATAAATTATCACCCTGATAAACTTCCGAGAATGAAGGCTGCTGTTGAATTCTATGTCAATGGTAAGGATGATGCTCTTGAGCCTTTTCCAGTTGGGACGAAGAGAACATGAATTAGTTTTTGTATCATTTTTACATGGTAGCTGTAACTTTACATGAATTAGTTGCTTTCTCTACTCATTCTCAGTAGTCCCTGGAAACAATGTTCTGTGAGCTAATAATGAAACCCCAAGAACAACTAATAATACCTCAAGAACAAATAATAATACCCGAAGACAAAATAATTAATACCCCAATTACCAAAAACACACATAGTGCTGGGTGTAGTGTGTGTTTCTGGAAATAGCAAATTACAATTAAAATTGAAGTAAAAATCCAAGTGCATAGTATGCACTTGCATGCACACAAGTTTTTGCGATATATAATTATTAATTAAAAATTTAAAAAGTGTTACTATTTTGATGAATGTTAAATTAAAATTGGGATCTGAATTTGCATGTCATAAATATCATTTTGACAGGCTACATCACCTCACCATCATTTCAGCCGACATCATGCCATGATTTTTAAAAACCAACTACAATGTGTATTTAAATACGTCACCAGTTACCGATTGATTTTATTTTCATAAATGAATTCAATTTCTCCCTATTTTGTCAACTCCTTCTCAAAACTTCTCTAGTTAAATAAATTAGCCAAAATATTTGAAAGCCTAGTCATTCCCAACAATGACACAAAACTATTTACACAGAATTTTCTATGAACACTCTCAATAAAGCAATTTCCCACAATATAAACGATAGAACACAAACCAGTGTGGGTCAGTGTGTGTAACTGTGTATGCATATATAACCAGAATCTGTCAAGAATTTATCAGATTCACAAATATTGAGCCCACACCCTTGTTGAATAGGATTAAATTTGATTAAAGTTTCAAAATTATACCTTCAGGCTTCAGTTAAGGTGTGACCGTGGACAGCAGTTGACGAGGTGGGGTGCGCCGTGTGTGGCTGACTGGCTATGTGCGACGTGTGCCGCCATCACATGTGAGGTCATGTCCCGCTGGCTGTGACTGATGCGTAGGCGGCGCAGCGGCACAGAGCTCCGAATCCAATCGATATCACCGGCGCGAGCGGCGCCGATGTGGGAGGCGGTTAGGTGGGGCGACGCCGACGTGGTTAGAGCAACATCATGCGTAGGTTGTGTTGTGTTTGTGTGTACTGTCGTGTAGTGTGTGTATACTGTATACTGTATATTGTATACTGAGGGGCCGCTTGGTTCGGGGTAATGAGGATGGGGAATAAGAATGAATGTAGATTAATGTGGATTCATTCTCATTAGTAGCGTTTAGTATTATTTGTTGTAAATAAATAAAATTATAAAATTAAGTTAAAAAAAAGGGTAATCACTAATTCCATAGTGATTACCCCTTAGTGATACTCATTATCATTTCCATGTTAAATTTATACCAAGTGCCCCCTGAGAATTGAAACTTGGAAATTAAGATTCATTTGAATGCGTATTACTCTCTACCGGGCCAAGTTCGGCAGGAGCCCAAATGATTTTAGGGGTTTAGTTGGCTGGGCCTCTATTTTTTGGCCATCCTGTCCATATTTATGTAGACACAGGTTATATGCACCCACATTTGTTTGCAGTACACACACTTCATAAATTATTAATTTTATTTTTTAAAATTTTAACTCTTCTCTTTATATATTTCTGTGCACCCACTTTCTCTCTCTTTCCCTTTCTTTCCTCTTTTCTTCTCACGTTCTTCTTTCTCTCTTTTCTTTCCTTTTCTCACATTCACTACATAGTGCCCCTGTATATTATCTCATTAAGACCGCGTAATTTTTTTACATCTCACCTACTCTCCCCTAAATTTTATCTCAAACTTCAATGACCGTCCATCCACTGCAATGACGCCACTTTTCCCTAGTTGCGAGGCATTCCTATTTGAAAAAAAAAATATACGAATAATGCTGAATTTTTTTTCCTTCTTCATTTATCCTCTGCACCTGCTCTCTCAACCTCTATTTCTACATCTCAAGTACAGAATTTCTTTTCGATTCTGATTATACGAAATAAAGTACAATTTTCTAACTTTTTATCGAAATTTTAGCCTTTTTCCAAAAAAATTTGTCAAAATTTTTGTTCGTTTAATTTTTTGAATTACACCTTCTTTTTTATTTATTTTTTCAAAATATATTCGAGGAAAATCTGTTTGGATTGTTTGAAAAGATATTTGAATTTTCTTATTTATATTTATTTTGTGCTTTTCATTTCACTTTTTTCTTTTTTCTTTTTTTTTTTGTTAAAATTTTTCACCATTCAAACAAAATGTACTTGATTTTTTCTACTTAATTTTTGTTTATTATTTTCTATTTATTTGGGATTTTTTTGTTTTAAAAAAAAATCATTACTTAATCTTAATCTCATATAAGTCACAGTTCCAATTCATCCTACGTGGCTACCTTCACAATTCACTATTTTGATAATCTATAATTTCTATCATGCAATTACAATTTAAGACGATTATTTACACTTTTATATTTGGATATTTGTTTCTACATTTTATTACTTAAATTAAGTTTGATGGTTTTTTTTTATTTTGAGATTCTGAAATCTTACCCACTTAGATTAGATAAATTAAAACTTGACAAAAACTTGTATGAACCCAAGTTCACGATGAACTCGGGTTTTCAATTATCACTGTCATGTGTATACACTATCACTGTTATGTATATTCACTATTACTGTTATCCATATACACTACCACTGTTAAAAAATCAAGTATGTTTTTATAACAGTGATAGTATATAGAGATGTTAAACGGGCCGCGGGCTGGCGGGCCAGCCCGTTTAACCCTGTAGTTTATAGGGTTAGGTCCGAACATATGACAGCCCGTATAAAATCGAGCTTTTTTGGCCCGGACCGGTTAGCCCGCGGGCTAAATGGGCTAGCCCGTCGGTTTCGCAGGCTGGCCCGATAGCCCAATTTTTTTTAATTAAATTAATTTTATATAAATTAGATAGTGGGCTCGGGCCTGGCCGCCTAATGGGATAACTTACTAGTTAAAAATTTTATTTTCTTGTCATTTATAGTTTATTAATTAACTTATTATTCTTATTAAATATTAATTTACTAATTTGTTATTAAGTATAAATTATAATTAAAATCTACGTAATACGTATCTATGTAATTTATAAATATTAATTTACTAATTTGTTATTAATTAATTGTTAGTGTGTGAACTTTATGTTGTTGATTTGTGAACTTTATGGATTATTTTAGTTATTAAATCATTAGTTGTATTTTATATTAAATTTTAATTTTTTTAAATTTTTTTACTCGAGCTCGTTAGTGGCCCGTTTAGCCCACGGACCGCTAGGTTAGGGTTCGGTTCCGAGTATTAGTGACCCGTTAAGGATGAACCGCTAATGCCCGGGACTGTTTAGGACCGCAGCCCTGTAGGGCTGGCCCTGTAGGATTAGGGTCAGCCCGTTTAACATCTTTAATAGTATATATGAATAATAATGATAGTCTTTACAAATAACAGTGATACGAGTTCACAAAAGACCTACTCTTAAAACTTGGGGTGGTTTTAAACGGTTAAGGGATTTAGTTTTAAAACTCCCTTCTACCTCTGCCAAAAAGAGATTCACGGGAGCAAGAGGAGAAAAATGAAGAATAACACAAGATAAAAAGGAACTCGATACAAAATATTAAAACACACATTAATCTATGAATCCGGGTATGTGTGAATTTTTCTCTCCATTCCATAGTGTGAATCATAAGATGTAAGATCTCGACATACTACAGATTTGTTAATTCCACTATGGATCAAGGAATATTCAGTACAGAATAAAAGAAAGGTTGGTATCAAAGCCTTGGTTTAGACGTCTATGTTTCACCATATTGAAAGTATATTTTTTTTGCATTGTTTTCTGGAACTGAAATGATACGTTGGCTTGACGATGAATTTACTGGCAATGCTTATATGCAAGTTGTAATGCAATATATGCTATTTTATTCGACTGTATGTAAATTGCAGTGTATGTATTGTTATATAATTTCTGCGTATAATTAGATATGTTTATGGATAGTTATGAAAAAGATGATGGTTATAATAGCATATTGTTGAGCAATTCTCATTAAGATATTAACGTGCATCATAACTGGTGCTATTTATATACCATGCCATTTCTTTTGATGTACATGGGTAGACTGATTGATAGAATCCATATGCATAAGTATATAATGCTTTTGTGGAGCATATCCGTAAAGAAAGCATTCTGCCGAAAGCATTTTAGGAACCATAATGAATTTTTAAATATGCATTAAGGTTGAATAGGTCAAATTAAGGTTTTATAGGTATTATTTGATACATTATCGGTGCAACACATTTAAATTATACAGAATGGGAGCAAAATTGGATTGAAAATACTTTGTCTGGATGATGAAGGAAAATCTCACACAACAAATGTAATTAAATATCACGTTTCGTTCTATTTGTTATGTGTATGTTTTATATTTAAAAAACGTGTGTATCATACATTAGTAATATTTTCATTATATTATAACATATCAATATAAAATTACTACTTAATAAAAACTAATTTCCTAAAATTTTTAATAACAACAATTTTTTAATTTGTTCAATAATATAAAATTAAATGTCACTTTTTTTTATTAACAGAACAAAGTACTAATGAAATATAAAAACAATACAAACCTCATAAAATTTTAAATATACAACAACAGAAAAAATTTAACTAAAATTTCTACAATAAAATATATATAATAACGCAAATACTACTGTTGATAGAATTTACTAACGATGTTTGTTTATGTGGCTTTATAACATATGCAATCCTATCAAACAATAATCCAAGATTTGTGTTCTTGGATATAATATATAGAGAGAAATGAGAGCTTAGAGAGAGAAATGAGAGCTCAGAGAGAGAAAGTAAAAGTAGGGTTGTATTGAATTTTTTATAATCCTTGTAATAGTACAAGAGAGGTCTTATTTATAGGTGTGCGAGTGTGAGGTGACACCTTACGAGCCTATTTGGCTTCCGGTGTTGACGAAGGTCCGTAACCTTCGTCTTGGTCTCTCACACTGCTCCCCTTCCAATGCCTCATTCTACCACACGTACATATCCTATCTATGCACCCGCCGGTCGAGTTCCCTGGCTTGGCGAGCTACCCGGCGAGCTCCTTTGCCTTATGCCATTTCCAGGGGTTACATGATCGACGGACCTCGGCGAGATCCTCTTTGGGGCAGGGGCGAGCTCCTTGGGCGAGCTGCCAAGGCGGGCTGCCCCCATATAGGCGAGCTCCCTTGCGAGCTCCCCTTCCTCTGTCCGATCGGCCATCTGGCTGTAGACCTTCGGGGCTCTGGGCGAGCTGCTATCCACCTCGCCGAGCCTCGGCGACCTGCGGGTCCTTCGTAATTATTTTGATGCATGTTGGATTAGTTCGCCTTGTCAACAACTACCATGCACCCAAGTGCATGGTATGCACTTGGATTTTACTTCAATTTTAAATTTAATTTGTTTTTTCCAGAAACACACACTACATACTGCACTGTGTGTTTTTTGGTATATCAAGTTGTTCTTGGGGTATTGCAAACATTTGTTCTTTGAGTATTAAAGAGTTGTTCTTGGGGTATAACTAAATTGTTCTTAGGATATTAATAATTGTTCTTGGGGTATTGATAAAGCAATGTCTTCTTTGTTGTGGCAGTTGCTTGTTTAATTATATATGATTATACACTAATACAGATTTACACTTAGAAAGTTCTTAAGAACTCTCTAAGAGCTATCTAAGAGAAAGCTATCTAAGTAAACCTCCCACTTAGAGAGCTGTTATTAAGAGCTCTCTAAGTGGCTTTAAGAGCTCTCTAAGTGGCCCACTTGGAAAGCTCTTAAAGTCACTTAGAGAGCTCTTATTAAGAGCTCTCTAAGTGGGAGGTTTACTTAGATATCTTTCTCTTAGATAGCTCTTAGAGAGTTTTTAAGAGCTCTCTAAGTGTAAATCTGTATTAGTGATATATATACTTACACAAATTAACCCGATTATCCGTCACGGGTTGCCAAATTAGCTATGGCAAGGTTAATTGTCTGAGACTTAAATCTATCTGCTTAGAATGTGTCATGGTACAGGGTGATTTTCTACTGGATATAATCTTGATGTGCCCCTTGATTGACAAACTATCACTCTGTCCATCTAAACCTTATTGTTTTGAGATGCATAATTTATTATGCAAGTTTGAGCCCATCAAGCTCAAGTGTTTGTCCTTGTGTGGGTTCTGTGTTCATGCCAAGTTTTTCGAAAAGTTATCATGAAAATTTCCTTGCTTGAAGGAATTGGCTGTTCATGACTGTAATTGCTACGAAAGAATATAAATTTTTAGTCCTTCACTTGAATGCATAAGCATTAGCCAAGATAATATGCTCCGGCGAAGTTTGATGTACCAAGTATTCGTAAATTTATTTTTGTAAATAGCCAAAAAAAAAATTCTCAATACCCGAAAAACAAATAACAATACTCGAAGAATAAATCACAATACCCTAAGAACAAATATAAGTAAATACCCCAAAAATAATTTATAGTACCCCAAGACCAACTCACAATGCCCCAAGAATAATTCTCAATACCCGAAAAACAAATAACAATACCCTAAGAACAAATATAAGTAAATACCCCAATAACAAGTCACAATACCCCAAGAATAATTTATAATACCCTAAGACTAACTCACAATACCCCAAGAAAAAGTAAATAATTAAACTAAAAAGAAGATCCAAATAATTCATGGGAAAATTAAGCAATTGTTCTATGCGTATTATAAATTATTCTTTGGGTATTATAAGATGTTCCTTGGATATTATAAATTGTTTATCGAGTATTACTCGATTTATTTATTAAATATTCATTTATAAATTATTCTTTGGATATTATAAATTATTATTTGAGTATTATATATTGTTCTTTGAGTATTTTTAAATTATTCTTTGGGTTTATTCATTTATCAATTATTCATTTATAAATTGTTCATTGAGTATTATAAATTATTCATTGGGTATTAAAAATATCCCAATAACAACATACAATACCCAAAAAACAACTTGCAATACTCCAAGAACAAGTCACAATTACCCCCAAGAATAAATTAGTAAATACCCCAAGAACAAGTTTAAGTAAATACCCAAGAACAATTCTCAATATCCATAGAACAAATAACAATACCCGAAGAACAAATCACAATACCCCAAGAACAAATATAAATAAATTATCCAAGAACAAGTCACAATACCCCAAGAATAATTTATAATACCTCAAGAACAATTCTAAATACCCGAAGAACAAATCACAATACCCAAAAAATAAATATAAGTAAATACCTCAAGAACAAGTCACAATACTCCAAGAATAATTTATAATACCCCAAGAAAATGTAATGATTAAACTAAAAAGAAGATCCAAATAATTAATGGGAAAATTAAGCAAAACAGAAGATCCAAATTTCAAACCTTAGATTTTGAAACTCACCCATAAATTGTTCTTTGGATTTTATAAATTATTTTTTGGGTATTATATATTATTTTTGGAGTATTATTTTCCAAAAAAAATTGATATCAATGGATATATTTATTTATATCATTTTATTTATTTAGTGGCACAATAATATTTTATATTGTGAACGATGATATTAATTGTATAATAAATAAATTCGCACAAAACTTATGATTTTTGGATAGTTACTTTCAGAAAAAATAAAAATAAAAAATTGGAATAGTTTAATTTGTATATAGAAGGCAGCAGGTATACATACTTGGCGGATGAAAATTTGATCTGAAAATAGTCAAAAATTAAGGGTGCATACCATGCACCCTTTTGCACAGGAGAAGCACTCATATAATAAATATTTCAACAAAATTAATTCACATCCCGCGTAATACACAGGTTATATACTTAGTATATTGATATTTTACGAGGAAAAATATAGTTATGCTTATCCTTATGCATGCTTTTGGGAGTTTTTCCGGATACGGATCCTCTGCTGGGCAATAAAACCAGCAAATAGTGCTGGGGAGTAAAAAGCTGACGTATGGTTAACTATTTATCCTTTTTAGCTCATTATTACGGTAGGTACAAAAATTATGACTTGGTCAAAACTTTAAGAAAAAAGAAAATATATTAATAATACGTCAGCGTTTTACTCCCCCAGCACAATTTACTGGTTTTATTGCCCAGCAGAGGATTCATTCTCAGTTTTTCCTATAATTAAGGGGGAGCGGATCCTCTGCTGGGGCACTAAACCAGCAAATGGTGTTGGGGACTTTAAACGAGGTCGTTAAAATTTAATTTAATTTTTTTTGAATAAAATTGAGAGCAAAATGCTCTCCCACACAAATAAAAGGCCCAATTGTTTATTAGGTTTAAAATAATTTTTGGAATGCAAAAATCAGATCCGCCACTTCCACCTTAGATGAAAAAAAGAAATTGAATCGATCACCGGAGTTGGCCCTCGCGTTGATGTCGACCGGGTGCGGTAGATGGTTCGAAGGTGTCGACTGGCTTGTGACTCTTCATTCACTGATTAAAAGCATAACAGTCCCTCCAATAAAATTTATTAGGGCGCAAGTAATAACTTGAAGGTATAAGAAAATGAGTTCTGTGAAAAAATTCCATTTGACTGCGTATAGAAAGCTTCTTAAAAGCGTGTTGTCTTTTTATTACGCTTTTTAAAATAATAGTAATGGTGTCGTTTGAAGTTCCCAGCATCATTTGGTGGGTTAGTGCCCCAGCAGAGGATCCGCTCCCTAATTAAGGTGGGTGTACACATTTAGGGAGAAAAAGTCAAATAAATATTTACTATATTTTATATTTTTTAAATTAATAAAATTATGAAGTGTGTACGTTTAATGTGGGTGCATATAACCTTGGCCATTTCTAAAATAGCAAAAACTGTACACGTATATGCAATTCAAGTTAATATATATTTCCATTTGCACTGTTAATTAATTATGTTTTTCCTTATTTTATCTATAGAATTGCACATTACAAGTCAATCGCTGTCCCACGAAAATTATCATGTAAAATTTCAAATTATTTAATATAAAACTAAAAAAAATGTGATTTATTGAATTTTGAATGTGAATTATTTTAAATGTAAAAAATAGTGAGAATGTCCCAAATAAAAAAAATGTAAAAGAAAAAATTAGACGAAGGAAATATAATAGTTAAAAAGTTAATTATTTTATTAAAATATGTGTATTAATTGATCCAAAGCAATAAATTATTGGGCTAAGAGTATGATATTTTAGAATTTTTTTTATCCATCTAATTAAAAATCTTGAGTTTATGCATATGAGCATATGATAGAGTTAATAAGCTCATGGTCAAGAAAGAAACACAACAGGTTACCCAGCAAATCCTTTTTTAAAAATATATATAGTTCTATGTGCATGAACATTCATATTATAACAACTCGATCATATCAATTCTTCATGGAGATTGAAGATTTTGACTTTGGCTATATTATTATTACACAGATGTGTGTAATATATTATTCCTTTTCCTATTAACTATATCTCACTAATAATATAATATTTATCTACTTTTTTGTATATTATTTCTACCTACATATTTTTTATCTTAATTTTCACATATAAATTGTAAACACTATCCAACAAAGCTTTGTGTAAAGCGTATGTACATATCAAGTCTGGACAAAATAATAAAAAATGCTACTATTAAATACTAAAAAAAACATAGAATTCTTCTTTAAGGGGGCTTATTTTTCTACGCAAAGAATTGCATGGAACATAATCAGGAGATTAATTAAAAAGAGATTGGCATTAGCTTAAATCAAACGGGTCTTGTACATTTTTTTTAAGTGTCAACTTTTTAAATATTTAAAATATACTCTTCTATCCACCAAATTATTTCTCATTTTTCTTTTTTATTTGTCTATAAAACTTTTCCTCATTTTCTTATTTGGAAATAATCTACACTCACAATAAAATTTTGGGTCCCACAATACTCCAACTTTTCCCTTACTTTATCTATAATTTCAATATAATACTATTTTTCATTAAATCTCGTGCCCACAAAGAAATGGGAAAAAGATTCATGAACGGAGGGAGTATATATTTGTCACATAACTTTTACGTTTTTTACGATTAATCTAAAAATAGTTTTCTTTTAAAAACAATTTAGTTCTATACTTTTATAAATTGCTCAATTTTTGCAAAATTACAATTTGTTTTGCTTATTTTTGGTCTCGTCCAAGGCATGTGTAAAAAATACATTGTTTACAGAAAATAAAGGTAAAGTTGAGCAAGGCAATGTTATATTAGACTAAAACAGATTGTTTTAAATATTCTGAGATCATACAATAAAACAAAATGAGAAAAAAGTGGAGGACAACATAACTTTAATTAGGTACTCCTATATTTAACTTAAATAAGAAAGAATCTTTTTGGTGGAAATATTGTTAAGAGATGTTATTTTTCTATGCAAGGACTTGTTTGTATGTATTTACTTCATCCAATTGTAGGAGAAAAGAGACTAGCATTTTTTATACATAAAAAAGGTCATTTAAAGCATAGCCAAGAAAAGCAATAATGCAAGTAGTGTAATTTATAGGAAAGATAATTCATAAATGCCATATATTGTGTCAAAATTGAAAAACCAAAAAAACCCAACTGAACGGAAACTTACCGGCGACAGGCTCCGGCGAGTCATGAATTCTTTTTTTCCCAATGCGAGCTCAATTTCTAGTCCTTAGGGATCCTGGTCACTCATTTAATGACACATTTAAAATATAAGATTAGAAAGTGGAATTAACAATTATGTGTTTTAATTTAATATGTAGTATTGTTTATGGATATTTGATAATAAACAACACTTGCGTAAAACTTTGTACCGTAGAAATTTCCAAATATATATATATAATATATCCACGCGCACGCATTATATGTTCCCTTCCAACTCGCGCCTGCATGGGTAATGACCTCCCATGCATACTAATCCATTTCCCCAAAGCCAACAGCTTTGTTGTTTGACAATTACTCTTTTTTTAAATTTATTTTATCTTTTACTTTTAAAAGTTATTGCATTGATTTCATAATATTCAAGTAATTATATTATATTATAAATAAATATTTTACATATAGTAACACGCATTTGATTTTACAGTAACACATATTTGATCTAATAGTAACACACATTTATCTTCCAGTTTGTGTTACTTTATGGGCAAATGTGTGTTATTATAAGGACAAAATATATTTTTATAAGAATAAATATGTGTTTCTTAATTTATTAATAATCACTTTAAATCTAGGTATATTGTTTCATGTAATAACACACTTTTTATTTTTACATATGTTATTATATGAAAAAAATAATTATTTTTATAAAAATAAATAAATATTTGTGAATAATCAATATTTATTCTTATAGTAACACACATTTTGCTCTTGCATTATGTGAAAAATTATTTGTTCTATAAAAACAAATAAATATATGTAAAATAACAATAGCTTATAAGATAGTAACACACATTTGTCTCTCAGTTTGTGTTACTATACGGACAAATATGTGTTACTATATGGGCAAAATATATTTTTATGAGAATACATATGTGTTTTTTAATTTATTCATAACCTCTTTAAATCTAGGTATGTTGTTTCATTTGATACATATGCTATTATATGAAAAAAAAATATTTCTATAAAAATAAATAAATATTTGTGAATAATCAATATTTGTTCTTATAGTAACACACATTTTCTCTTGCATTATGTGTAAAATTATTTATTATATGAAAATAAATGAATATATGCAAAATAACAATATTTTATAAGATAGTAACACACATTTGCTCTAATAGTAACACACACTTGTCTCCCAATTTCTGTTACTATATGTGCAAATGTGTGTTACTATATAAGCAAAATATATTTTTATGAGAATAAATTTAGGTGTATTGTTTTATGTAATACATATGTTATTATATTAAAAAATAATCATTTCTATAAAAATAAATAAAATATTTGTGAATAATCAATATTTATTCTTAAAGTAACACACATTTTGCCCTTACATTATGTGAAAAATTATATATTCTATAAAACAAGTGAATATATGTAAAATAACAATATTTTATACTATAGTAACACACATTTGCTCTAGTAGTAACATATATTTGCTCTCCAGTTTGTGTTACTATATGGGCAAATGTATGCTACTATATGAGTAAATGTGTATTAATATACTAACATAAATTAAGAGCAAGATTTTAAATTAATTATATAATATTATTTAATTTATTTTTAAATTTATAATAATTAAAAATAATATAAACTAATTTTTTTAATTATATTACATTAAATTTTATTTAGGCTACTTTGGGCCTTTGTTGTGTGTTAAGGGGTTTTTTTTTTTTTTAAATATTGTGATTTCTCTTTTCAATTACCCATATAGTGTGATTTTCAGAATGTTTACTAAAATAAGTAAAAACGTGATTGTGGTTAACGATTCCAAAGAAAACGTGAACCACGTTCACGATTTCAAAACCCCTGTTACTGCCGTTTGATAACATCAGAACACGTAATCTAGTTATATTTTTAAAATTACTCTGTCTGACAACTTTTGACAAACACCTGCATTATTACACCCCACACCCCACCCCCTCCCCTCCCCCCCTCCCTCCGCCCGCCATTTCTTTTACTCCCACAACCCCCATTCCCCAAAACATTTAACCCCTACCCTCGCTATTAGATGCATGACGACCCCCACAGAAAAAAAAAAAAAACACAACTCTAATTTAAAAAAAAATATGTCAAACATAACTATCACAATAACTAAAATTATTTTTACTGATAATTTATAAAAATTGTCTAATTATTATGTGCTAATTACTATTCTTTTAAAAATAATTATTATGGTACATGTGCTATAAATAATATAGACTATCTGTATGAAGCTGCTATAATAAATTATCTTATTTTTTTTCATTATGTATAAATGTCAATAATGTTTGTTAATTAAATAATTAATGATATAGTAATATTATAAAATAATTAATGTTTTGTTGGATGTTTCTCTCTAGCACCGCGACCAAATCGTTTATAGTGATCTTGATTTTTCGGTACTTGACCATTTGAACCGACGTATGCAGACATGGTCGGAAAAGGTATAGGCGTACTTTGAAAATTTGGACGCTCAAAAATTGTTTGAGCTTAATTATATTTCAAGAGGATGGTTCAATAATTCAATAAAAAAACATTTTTTTTAACTATGTGAAAATATTTGATACATATATAATTAGTAAATTTAAGTCAATAATAAATTAATAACAATAAACTTTATAAGTTAATAAATTAGATTTAATATAATTTTTATTATACGCTTTAGCAATTAATTCAACTCCATTCAATAATGTAAAATATATTAATATACTCTTGATTTTTATATCTTTAATATTATGTATAATTCAACTCTATTCAATAATGTAAAATAGATCAATATACTCTTAATTTTTATATTTTTTAATATTACGTAATTAAACCTATAATTACTTCATATAGATAATATATATTATTATAAAGTATTAAATACTAATAGTATATTGTAATTACAAAAATATACATAACATAAAAAGACTTCGATAAAAACATTTCAGTTTGTTTCTTTATATTATAAAAAAAAAAAAAAATTGGGGGAGGGGGGTCAGCTTGTGGTAGTCATTTAAATAGCAGGGGTAATTGTTTTGGGGTGGGGGGGAATGGGGTGTTTTATGAGTTGGAGTGAAGTGGGGATGGGGGAGTAATAATGACATGGGTTCAGTCAAAAGTAATAATTCCTAAAACGTGAATCTAATTCACGTTTTCAAATGTCATCACACGGCAGTAATGGAGGTTTTCAATAACGTGAATGACGTTAGCGTATTCTTTGAAATCGTGAACCGAGTTCGCGTTTTTGCTTATTTTAAAAAACAATCTGAAAACCGCCTTAATTACGTGACTGAAAACAGGAAATACAATATTTAAAATTAAAAAACCGTTAAGGGGAGAGGGGTAGGGGTAGGGGTGGGGGAATTAACATGTGTGGTCTGGGGGAAGGTTTGAGGAGGGAAGGCACAGTGCGTGCGTTTGTAGTGAAGGCAGCAGGCGCGTGGTCCAATTTTTTTTCTTTTTCTATATTTAGTAATTTCTACGGTAAAAATTTCTATATAAGTTTTTATCTTTGATAATATGTAGGAAAAATCCCGTAGAGTACAGGGGCGGATCTAGAACTTAGTAGTAGGGTGGGCTGAACGTAATTACTTGATTCATTAAATTTCATCAAAAAGTATATTGAGAATTAATTCCACCATTTATATTATGTGTGTATTTTTAAACTAGTACAAAAAAATAAAATTTTGCCTACAAAATTTCCTAAAAATAAACTTTTGTGGTGGAATTCTCTAACTTGCCTAAAAAAAAATTTAATTTTGTTATCACGTAAACTTTTTCATTCCTTAACCTACTAATAAATTTTTTTACAAAATCAATTCAATTTGCATATGAAATAAAAGTTCTATTAATTAATAACCTTCAAATATAATGTCAATAAAAATTTACCTATAAATAATTTATCTACAAAAATTTTGTATGTAAATTATTTGTAGATATGAAATAAAATACCTTTATCAGTAAAAAAATTGTAAAATATTTTATAGATAATTATCAATAAAAAATTGTTTATTGAAAATTATATAGTCATATTGATAACTTCTATAGAAATGCTTTATTTTTTTTAATAGTGAATCTTAATTGCTTTATTGAAAGGTGTTCATTTGATACTATAATGACACAATTGATATTATTTTAAATTATACTATAAAATTATTATATAAAAATTTACTTAATTTTATATCCTATGTCCTTAACTTGAAAAATATCATGACCTACACAGTTCAGTGGTTGTTAATTGAATTCAAAATTTTAATAAAATTTAAAAAATCTGGTGTTATTAACTCACTAATAAATCTTGGTATTAAAATATTAACAAGTGTTTAAAAAATCATTTGATATTAAATATGAATTTAATATGTGATATAAAAATTAAGTACATTTGTACAAATTCAATCTAAAATCATAACATAGTTAATAACAAATAAATAAATGGTATTGGATTATAAAATTTTGCAAATCAACAAAATAATTTGATGCAATAATATTAAATCTGCAAGCATTCATTTTTAAAAAAATATTTGGGGTGGACTTAGTATGTAAAATAACTTAAATAGGCATATGTGTATATGAAATTACTTTGGGCCTGCACTGGGCTGGAGCCCAGTGCAGCCCCTATTAAGATCCGCCCATGGTAGAGCATAATCTATATGAAATATAAGGATTTTAAAAAAAAATTACAATTTTTTATTTTTGTTTATGAAATTAGGCTAAGTTTCAAGGTTGTTATGAAATTAAGTTCAAGATTTCAAAATAAATCGTGATCAACATTCACGTTTTCACCTTTTTCGGTTGAATATTAAATAATCCGATGAGGAACAGTAAAGTCGTGAATTACATTCACGGTTTACCTGACACAAGTGCATTTACTGCTACTGCTAACATGACAGTGAAAAACTAGTTGCTTTTTTACAGGAGAGTTCATTGGAAATGGTTTATACCCAAGGTTGAAAATATTGGTATCGATGGATATATCGATATCGAATATCGATATCGGTAAATTTAAAAGAATTATAAAAATTTAATTACAAACATTTAGTACATAAAATTAATAAAAGAATATGAACAAATTTTACATTTATAATAAATTTACATAAAATATAATATTTTTTATTTTTTGTTAAAATTATTGATATCTTCTCGATATTTTAACGATATTAGGTTCAATTTATAGAATTAATTAATCGATATTTTTATGGATATTAAGAATATATCGGGATATTTTCACAATTGTTTATACCTACACTTCTTTGCTGATGAAAAAAAATCAATAACTTCCTTCTCTGCATTTATTATATTTTAACTAAATTTTTCTCATTTTCTTTTCTTTCAAGGCCAAAGACATTTCTTGAAGATAAGTTATATGTGTACAAATTAAATATGTGTAAGTTACATATAAGGTCATCTATAATAGTGTAATTGCAAATAGGAATACCAAAAACTCCATTTACAAATAGGATCACAAAATGAATCACATATTACAAATAAGATCAAAATTGGACCCACTACACCCAATTTTCATTAAAACCGTCTGAAAACCAATTCTACCCCTACCCCCTACCTGTTAGGGTTATACTAGAAAGTATGTTTTTACTTTGTATAACTAAACTGAATCTTTAAGCTTTATTTGAAATAAATCTTTTATCATTGTGCTTTAGATAAATATGAATGTTATTTATTTATTGCAATCCGTTCATATAATAGTACAAGTTACACTATAGATAAATGTGGTGATCCCCGGATAACTCACAGCAAGATCACATTATCAGTTTCTTGTAACAAGTACTAAATTCACAATCTAGATGGGATTTGAATACCCCATTGGTAAACGGTTGATGTGTATATCCCAGATTGACTTATCTTGACCAAGGGATTGCACTAGTGCATGATGATGCATTGAAGAGGACCTACAGAGAGGTAATTCTTCCGTACTGATTTATGGGATGAAGAATTAGACCTCAGTGGTCATTAAACCTCTGTCCCTTAAATAGGACTGTGTGTCATCCGTGCGTGGCACTTTATTTTGTTATGGGTATAGAGTCAATAAGACTCAATACTTCGCATCTTGGGTGTCGCCATTGAGAACATGACAGTTGCTAAGATTTAATATAGAGGAACGTGTGGTTGGAGAGTCTTGCATGATTAGTCCCCTTGGTGGGCTCTAAACGTTCGTCATACTAAATCTTGCAAGTGGAATTTGTTTCCGGTATGATGATAAAGAAGAGTTGTCCTTACTCCAAGGTTAAGATGTTAAATTAATTAAAGCGTTCAGTGGCTTGATTAATTAACGAACAAGAGAATCTTAAACACGGGAAACAATAACCGGGAGCCATATGATTGTAATATGGGTTAAGATGGATAGTGCAACATTAATCCTATAGTGGAGTGAGATTAATGTTAATGGGTTGAATGACATTGGGCTCAATGTTAGAATTCAAGGCCCATTAGGAGGTCCAATCTTAATTCTCCTAAAGGCCCCTCAAGTAGCCCAATTAAATGTCCAACAATTGACAAGGTGAATAAAATAAAAGAAATATTTTGGGCCCATTTAGATGATTTATTTTTGAAAATTACTATTTTATTTATATAATGAGAGATTTTATGGAATATAGATATGTATCTTGAATACAAGAATATCTAATAAAATCAAGATCTCATTGAATTAAATAAAGTGTTGGTCCCAAAAGCAGGTTTTAGGAAAAGAAACACTAAGTCAAGTCTAGAGGGGGGGGGGTTGAATAGACTTGATAGGTTTCAAAACCTTTCTTCAAAATTAAGCTTATTTTAGAAACAGCAGACTATTTGAGATAGTCTAGTTTTGAAAATGTGCGTTGTGTTTGAGTGCGGAAACGTTTTAATGAAAACCTGTTTAGGGATTTGTGCACAGATAAGAACAGAAAAGTAAAGAGCACACAACACCAGAATTTATAGTAGTTCGGACAAAAGGTCCTACTCCACTCTCCACAATCCAACTGGAATTGTGGGGCTCTCCACTAACTTCTCTCTCGCTCACTCACAAACTATGAGAGTCAAGCTCTCTTACAATCAGTCAATGCTTTAATGGCAATCGACTTCTAACAGCTTCTACAAAGCTTACAAAGGATAGATATGAATAAATGGTGTTGAATACGAGTGAAGATTTTGACAGAGTTTCAGCAAGCTTAAACGCGTGTAGATCAATTCTTAAAATCTTCACTGTCACTCTTATTTATAGGTCCAAATAACTAGCCATTGGGATTGACTAGAGATTCGAGATCCTATAATCTTGGTATCAATCAATCATAAGGATTGATTGAATTTCCTTCCTGATTCCCGAAAGTCTTCGCAATCTTCAATCAATCAAGTTTGTCCCCTTGATTGATTGATCTCCAATTCTGGGAATCTTCTCTTTGTCGCAAGTCAACCTTTAATGTGATTCCGTAGAATCTGGGCGGAGCACAAGACTCCAGCAGATCTGTCTCCTCAGCTGGTGTATCGGTCTGCTGATACTTGGACCTCAGCTGATGTACTGGTCTGCTGATGTGCACCTCAGCTGATGTCTTCGACTTCGTCTGGAGAAAGTCCTTGTCTTGTCTGCGATGTGCTCAGCTGATCTTCTGATATCAGCTGATTTGACTCCTCTGATGTTCTGCTCCGGCTACTCCAGTGTCAGCTGCTTAAGTCTTCTGTCTTCTAGAATCGGCTAAGTCCTAAAAGCCTTAGCTGGTCTTCTTCTCTATGAAAGCTTCGGATTTTCTAGGCAGCAAGGTTGATTCCCCCTTACTAAAAGCTATCTAATCAACAAAATCATCAGCTGACTAACAGGTTCAGCTGGTCCTATTACAAGCCGATTGGTTTATCATATCATCAAAACATCTAACAAGAATATCCTAACAAATTCCCCCTTTTTGATGATATCAAAAACCAACTCAGCTGATCTCAAAAGATAAACATATTAAGTCAAGATCTAATAGGACAGAAAAGAAGATCTTTAGATAAGATCCTTTAGACAGAAGGAAAATAGCAGCTGACAATAAGAAGTTGTCTGGAAAGTAAAAACTTCATTAATCAAAAGAGGGATTTCAAGAGAATCAAGGACCTACCCACAGCTGACTCAGCTGGTCTATTACACCAATGATTTTCTGTTGTCACTTGGCACCTACATCCAGTCAAGGAACCTCTTCTCTATGGTCTTCAGAGCAGCAACAGAAGTATCTGGAAGTGTTGGAAGAAACCGAGTCACCATCTGCAACCATATTTTTTGGATTTCTACCCAATTGATCTTTCCACTAGCATCAGTTGGTGTGGGAAAATACTCCAACTCAGGCAATTCAGGCTGAACGTCCAATTTGAGCACAATTTCAGAGACTGCCTTTGAGAAAATTGGAAAATTTTCCTTCAGCCAATCCCTGAACTCTGCATTCTTCTCCATTTCTCCCCTGGTGTCTTCTCCTCTAACGACATAGAAGTGAATAAAGGTCCTTGCCTTTATTGTCCTCCATAGGGCAATCTGCTCGGTTGACATATCCTTGCAGAACATCTCAATTGGGCCATCAACCAGAGGATCATTGGGGTCACGTACAAACTTTCCAGCCTTCATTCTTTTAACCTAAGAAACCATGTTTCCTTCTTTCTTTAGCCTCCTCTGATAGCGTCTCTCCAGCTGATCATTCATTTCACGCTCATGCCTCTTGTTTCTCTCCTCTGGAGTCTCCTTCTCAGCCAGCTGCAGTTCTTTAGCAAGCTTCTCATCAAGCTCAGCTTTCATGATACGCTTATGCTTTTCCCTTGCTTCAGCAGCCTCTTCTTGCCTCTGTACAGCCTCAGCCATCTTCTGATCTCTCATCTCCTGAGCCCGCTGCTGTGCCAGATTTCGAGTATTAACATACTCTTCAACGTTTTGTATCCTGGATTACAGGACACCATTGTTGTCCACCAACAGAGCCTTCAGGGAGGCCATCTTAGCCTTTAGAGAGGCAGTCTCAGCCTGCATGACAGCAATATCAGCTGAGTTATTCTCTTCCCCCTTTTTGATATCATCAAAAGTGGATGAAGAGGGAAGTGAAGTGAGAATCTTCTCAACAGCAGCTTTGAGATCTGCTTGGCCATCCTTGCACTCAGCAACTTCTCTCTCCAAGTTGCCAGTAAGTAATCTGATCTTGTCATACTCAGCAGAAAATGAGGCCTTGGCATCATCAGTGAAGGCTTGAGCAGTTTGTTCAAACCTCTTTCGAGTGAAGTATAGCTCCTTCCTGGTGACATACAAACTGTCCTCAAGGCTTTCCCGAAGCTTGTTCCTGTGATCTAGCAGCACTTGGTGGACATGCTTCTCAATCAGAGAAGGAGTAGCAGACTTGGCCGCCAGCAGAGTGGCCTTGACTTCCCTGATGTGATCATCAAAGTATTCTTTCATTTTATTTAAAACATCATAAGTCACCTGGTCATCTTGAGAAATGGCGAAGTTCTCTGCTGGTGGAATGAATTCGGATTCCACTGTCTCAGGATAATCTAGGGCCACTCCATCCTTGAGTAGCAATGCCCGTGCAACCTTGCGGAGTCCTTCTGGAGATGTCAGCTGGGATGGTGCCTTAACCTCCAAGGCATCCATCAGAATTTCCTCCCAAGTAGTGAAAGCAGCTTAACCCATCTCTTCCAGCAAGGCTATTAGAAAGGTAACTGGACTTTCCCTTGCTTGCACCTATGCAAGGCCATCAGCCAACAGATCTTGGTGGGCTGGGAAATGAGTTATTTCTGGGATATAGAGGGCAAGATGGGCGAGGGCAGTAATGATCATGGCTCGTTCAAGAGGGCCTTTTGATCGGAGGTGGGAGAGTCTAGCTTGTTGAGCAAGTTCAGTTGGTGAGTTTGGGTTGTCTAGGTTTATGGGTTCTTGGTTATGGGGTTGAGGATCAGCTGATGGCTCACCAGAGGCAGCTACCTCATCTGGTTCATTGCCAGCTGGGAGTTGTGATGGTGAGGGATCAGCTGGGGGTGTAGAGTGTGTAGAGGTTTGGGATATTGTGGATTCATGAGGTGGGGGGATTGTGAGGGTATGTGTGGGGGATCAGAAGAGGGAGTAGGTTGAGCTGACTTGATAGGTTGGGCTGCTATTGGTGAGTCTGTTGGTGGTGACTCTTCAGAGGATTGAACCACTTCTGTCTCAGCAACCGATGCCTCTGCTGAATCCTCCTCTTCTTCATCAGAGTCAGAGGCAGACTTGTCCTCTGAACCAGTTTCCTCTGCTGATTCTTCCTCTGCTGGTTCTTCTTCTTCATCAGTGGGCTCATCTACCAGCAGAGTGGATTTTGCAGCTGATGGATTAGCTGCTGACGACTTCTTCTTCAGACTGCTCAGAGGAGCAGTATCATCTTCATCATCTTCATCAAAGGACAACTTCCTTTGAACAGGGGTAGTGTCCCTCTTGGACTTCTTACTTTTCTTCACCCTTTCAGCAGGCTCAGTAGCCTTTCTCTTCTGCTTCTTCTTAGAACCAGCAGAAGGACCTGGAGCACCTGCTGTAGTAGCATCTACTGAATCTGAATCAGCAGGTCCCAAGGTATCCAGATTGTTTCCCCTGAGAAACTTAGAATGGTTGTAGTCAACAACCCACTCTCCTTCCCATTCATGCTCTGGCAGCAGATGATTCAAGATTATGGAAATCTTGGTAGCCATGGAGCACTTGGACTTCAGCCTGTAGATCTGCTGACCGTCCACAACCTCACTAGCACATCTCTTTGACTCCTGCTCAAACCAGAACCATAGCAGACTCACCCATTCTGCTTGAACCCCATCCAAAATTGTGCGAGTCATACAAAGGCAGAGTTTGGTCAAGGCATCCAAACTCCCCTGCTCTGCAAGGATAACCTTGTTCACAATATCCATAAAAAATTTGTACCTTCTCCTCAGCATATTCTTCTTTAGATTTGAGGTTTTGTTTCGCTGGCTTCTCCTTGCCATCGTTTGAAAAGTAATCAGATGCTCAGATTCTTTGTAAGTGTGGGGAAGAACACCAGTAGATGAAAGACTAAAAATCTGAGCAGCAACCTCCTTGGTTAACACTACAGCCTCTCCATCCACAATGGACCCGATGGAGTTACCACTGAACTGCGCCTTGAGCAAGAACTGGAAGGCATAGTAGTTCAACATCTTGTTGTCTGGTGGCGTCATGGAAATGAAGGTCCGTAGATTATGGTGTTGAAGAAGATTCAGTATCTCTCTGATCTCTGGAACCCGCGTCGCCTCATAATCTACGCACATCTCAGCATACATGTTCTTGAGCATCTTCTTCAAGTCCTTGGTATCCATAGCTTTAACACAAAGATTAGAAGCACAAAGAATTTGCAGAGAAAATATGAAGATAGAAGATTTCGGAGCGGAAAAGTTTTAGAAGAAGACTTAAGGGCATTTATACCAATCGGGGAAGATGAGCAGTTTTTCCAAAAAATAAAACCGATCAATCTAGATCATGGATTGGTATGTTGCATCACATAAATCAATGGTCCAGATTAAATGACCTTTGAGATTTTTAGGGGTGATGCGTAGGTGTCAGGTTTCGAAAAGGGTTTTGGCCGCAAAAAATTCTGTCTTTTTGTAAAAAAGGTAATGATTAAAAACTTTTGTGAGATAATTTGGGCGGTGAGAAATTAATTACCACTGACACCGAATTTTGGAAAAGGTAATAAATCCTAGAATTTTCAAAAAGTAAAATGATTTGATTGCCAATTTTTCTAAAATCAAATTTAGAAATTAGGGATCTATCGTATTTTTGAAAGGAGTTTTATTTTCAAATAAATAAAGTTAAAAACACGAAGGGAATATACTTATCAAGAAGCTGACGTGGCAAGATCAGTTGATAAGAAGAATCCTCTAGTAAAAACCTTTTCTGCTCATCTGGTCCTCTATGTCAGCTGAAGTGAAGTGGCCTTGTCTGACTCTCATGACTTATACCTAAATTAAGTTAGAAATAACAAGATAGGAAAAAGACACGAAATAATAAGGAGACATACCAGATCAGCTGATGTAAAGATCAGCTGATTACCTCAGTAGATCCCACTCAGCTGATTGTCAACTGAACACCTAGAGAACCTTTCTCTGCCTTCTCTAAAGGACCGCTCCTCCATCTACCATACCTAACTCAGCTACTAATTCTCTGAATCTTACCTCTGCTAAAGGCTTGGTAAGAACATCTGCTCATTGCTTCTCTGTGTGAATCTTCTCCATCCTGATGTCACCCTTCTCAGCATGGTCTCTAAGGAAATGATGTCTTATGTCCACATGCTTACATTTGGTATGGAGAACTGGATTCTGAGTAATGGCTATTGCACTTGTGCTATCACAAAAGATAGGTATCTCTTCTGTGATCACATGGTAGTCCATCAACTGTTGTCTGATCTAAAGCAGCTGATAGTAGCAGCTACCAGCAGCCATGTACTCTGCCTCTGTTGTTGAAGTAGCTACAGAGGTCTGCTTCTTGGAGAACCAAGATATCATCTTACTTCCCAGAAACTGACATGTGCCTGAATATGACTTCCTATCAATCTTGCACCCTCCGTAGTCAGAATCTGAATACCCACTCAGCTGAAAGTTGTCATCAGCTGGGTACCAGAGGTCTACATTGAAAGTACCCTTCAAATACTTCACAATCTTCTTAGCTGCTTCCAGATGAGATTTCTTGGGGTTGGCCTGAAATCTTGCACATACTCCTACTGCAAAGCTGATATGAGGTCTGCTGGCAGTGAGATACAGCAGAGAACCAATAAGTCCTCTGTATTGTGTGTGATCCACTTTCTCACCAGCCTCATCTGGATCCATGCTAAAGTTTGCCATCATTGGAATCTTAGCTTCTCTGCTGCTACTGACTCCAAACTTTTCTATCAAGTTCTTGACATACTTATCTTGGCTAATAAACGTTCCATTGGACATGTGCTTCACCTGAAGTCCAAGGAAATAGGTCATCTCCCCCATTATGGACATCTCAAATTTGCTTTTCATCAGTCTGCTGAACTGATCACACATCTGCTTGTTAGGGGAGCCAAAGATGATATCATCCACATAGATCTGCACCAAAAGGATATCATCTCCATCTTCTTCTCTAAACAAAGTCTTGTCTATCTTTCCTTTGCTGAAGCCACTGTCCAGCAGGAACTGAGATAGAGTATCATACCATGCTCTAGGTGCCTGCTTTAATCCATATAAAGCCTTCTGCAACCTGTAGACCTTGTTACCAACTTCAAATCCTGGTGGTTGTTCCACATATACTTCTTCTGCCAGGATTCCATTCAAAAATGCTGATTTGACATCCATCTGATATACCTTGAACCCCTTGAAAACAGCATAGGCCAGAAACAATCTGATGGCTTCTAGTCTAGCCATCTAGCCACAGGAGCAAATGTCTCATCATAGTCAATACCTTCTGACTGTGAATACCCCTGGGCTACTAGCCTTGCCTTGTTTCTCACCACAACATCATTTTCATCCTTCTTGTTCTTGAGACCCACTTAGTGCCTATGACCTTCTGATGTTTGGGCCTCTCCACTAAAGTCCAAACTTCTTGTCTTGCAAACTGGTTTAGCTCCTCTTGCATAGCTACAATCCAGTTTGGATCCTCAAGAGCTTCATGGATGTTCTTGGGTTCAACCAGAGACACATAACAGCTGAACTGAGCACCCAAGTTTAGCTTTCTTCTGGTCTGAACACCTATACTTGGGTCTCCTAAGATCTGCTCAGCTGGGAAGTCAGACAGCTTCTTTTTACCCCTCTGAGGTGCCATGGTCTGCTCCTCTTGGGTCTTGTCTGACATTCCCCCTTGGTTAGTGTCAGGAGTCAATGTGTCATCATCTGGTGCTGATGAGGACTTATCAGCTGACTTGGGCTCATCATCTGAATCTGAATCTGATTCAATCCTAGGTACCACTACCTTAATCAGATCTGGCTTGTCTGACAGATTCAACTGATCCACCTCATCTGGTAGCTTCTCCTTGCTGTACTCATGAATAGATTCATCAAATACAACATGGGGTGTTTCCTCCACACAAAGAGAGACTTTATTAAAGACTCTATAGGCTTTGCTGCTTCCAGAATATCCTAAGAATATTCCTTCAGCAACCTTAGCATCAAAAGTCTTCAACTTAGTCTTTCCATTGTCATGGATGAAACACCTACATCCAAAAATATGGACAAAGGAGAGGTTAGGAGATTTACCTTTGTACATCTCATAAGGAGTCTTGTCATGCCTCTTGACTGGTAAACACCTATTTTGGATGTAGCAAACAGTGTTGATGGCTTCTGCCCAAAATCTTTGAGGGGTCTGATATTCAGCTAACATGGTCCTTTCTGCCTCCTTGAGGGTTCTATTCCTCCTCTCAGCTAACCCATTCTGCTGAGGTGTTCTGGAAGCTGATGTCTCATGCTGAATACCATTTTCCCTGCAATAGTCAGACACAACAGAGTTAAGAAACTCAGTACCTTTATCACTTCTGATTCTGACTATGCTGAGGTCCAGCTCCTTCTGAATCCTCTTGAACAACTCCAGCATCTTGACCATAGTCTCATTCTTCTTGAACAAGAACACTACCCAAGTGAACCTTGTATAATCATCAACAACCACCAGTGTGTACTTCCTTCCACTGACGCTAAGAGGCGAGACTGGTCCAAACAAATCCATGTGAAGCAGTTGGAGTGCTTTTGTTGTTGAAGTACTCTGCACATCTTTGAATGAGGCCTTTGTCTGCTTCCCTTTCTGACATGCATCACACTTCTGCTCATAAGCAAACACCTCATTTGGTAGTCCTCTGACTAGACCCTTACTTGCAATCTTGTTAAGAGTCTTGAAGTTCAGATGACCTAATCTCTTGTGCCAGAGCCAGCTTACCTCTGAGGAGCTTTTAGCAACCAACCATGAGTCAGCTGGACAACTTGCAAAATCTGCAAGATACATATTACCTCTTCTGAGGCCAATTAGTAGCCCCTGCTCATTTAAATCATTGATAACCAGACAAGAGTTTTTAGAGAATCTTACTGAATATCCCTTGTCACAGAATTGGGATACTGACAGAAGATTTTGCATCAGCCCATCTACATAGTAGACTTCTTCAACTCTTGTTCCTTTGATCAACAGAGTACCAACTCCTCTGGTGACTCCAAAGTTGTTGTCACCAAATACATCTCTAGGCCCATCAAGCGTCACAAAGTCCTAGAGGAGATGCTTTCAAACGTCATATGCTTTGAGCATCCACTATAAATGTACCATACATGACCTTTGACTTCTCCTCTCTCTATTGGGCTAGAGCTTGCCTGAATTAAAACTCAGACTTTAGGTACCCTTTCTTTGGGTCCTGATTGGTTAGTTTCTACTTTTTGGATCCACAGGTAGAGATCATCCTTATGAGGTTTAGGAGATCTCAACCTTCTACCATACTTGTCCACAAAAATCATCTCCCTCAGAGGATCTCTTCTGGGGCGACGAGTGATAACAGCAGGCTTGTAGGTGGGCTGCTCAAAAGTGTAGTTTCGACTTGAGCCTCTGAATGATTCATATACTTTAGCCTGTGAAGGCTTGCCTATTTTGGTTACGTTAAATGTAACTCAGGGCTGAGGTCTGGTTAGCTTGGGCTTACTCTGCTGAGATGGCCCAGGCTTATCATACCTCTGCTGATTCTGCTGAGGCTTCCTTGTCTTAGCATTGCTATGAGTAGGATGCCTCTTCTAGTCTTGAGGCTTCTGAGCTTTGGACTTATGTTGGTTATCAGCAGGCTTCTGAGTTTTAGTACTCTTCTGCTCTGCTGAAACCTTTTGATCTCCAGCAGACTTCTGAGCTTTAGTGCTCTTCTGTCCAGTTGGGACCTTTTCTGTCCCTTTGCTCTTTTGCCCTTCTGATACAGATGTAGGCTCAGCTGACCCTTTACCCTTCCGAGGATCCCTAATTAGCCCATTGTCACCTTTCTTCTTCTTTTGTGGTTTGGGTTTAGGATAACCAATACCCTTTTTGTCATTCACAGTTTGTGAGGACTCAACTTTTTCAGACACGGCAATTTTTACCTTAGTCAGCTGATCTACTTTCAGCTGAAGCTGCTGTGAATTTTTAACTGTCAGTTCATTCTGCTTGAAGAGTTCATCGAACTTAGCTATCAGCCGATTATGTTCTTCACTCAAAATAGTGTTCTCAGAAAGCAGTTTTTCTATCAGCTTCTCATGTTCCTCACATTTTGCTATTAAGTCAGCAGACTTGCTAGCATGTGAGTCATAGGATACCACTGGTAGTCTGGCACTTTCCAAATCCTGTCTCAAGCTCTGAACTTCAGCTTTTAGAGTAGAGTTCTCCTCTTCTAGCTTAGAACAAACTTTTAAGGTGGATTGGAGATCAGATAACAACTTGTGTATATCTGACTCCATAGAATAGGTAGAAGAGCAAGATGAGCTAACAGAGGGGTTAGGAGAATTTACCTCTTCTACCTTAGCCATAAGGCAGATGTCTTCCTCTGACTCAAAGTCAGATGAAGATGAGGATGAGCTGATGTCCTGCTTCTCCTCCTCTGCCAGCAGAGCTCTCTTATCAGCAAATCTGCGATCTCTCTTGGTCCTCTTCTCTTCTCTCTCCCTTGGTGTAAGCTGAGGACAATCATAGCTGAGATGCCCTGGCTTGTTGCAAGAATAGCACACACCATCTCCTCCTCTCTTGGGACTTGGTTCCCTCCTTCTCTCTGGAGACTTGTATCTGGTCTCCTGCTCATCTGATGGTCTTCTAGAATCAGATGACTTCTGGTACCTCCTGGAAGAATCACCCTTGTTCTTCTTCCAATGGGATCTGTACTTCTGGAACTTGTTTGACATCTTGTCAAATTTCTTGGTCAGCAAAGCAAGCTGCTCCTTTAAACTCATGTCCTCTGGAGTAGAGGACTTCTCTTGATTATCAGCTGTAGCAGAGAATGCAACATTCTTTGTAGCTGATGAAGTTGGAGTCTCATCTTCTTGATCTTCTTCTTGAATATCAAACTCATGTGCCTTCAGATGAGATAATAGTGTATGATGACTCATTTCAGATAAGTTTTTGGTCTCCTTGATCACAGTCACCTTCACTCTCCATCTGGGAGTGAGAGGTCTCAAGATTTTGTTGTTGATCTCTTTCTCCGAGTATTCTTTTCCTAGAGAGTTTGCCTTATTCAAGATGTTTGTCAATCTCATATCAAGCTGATCAATTGACTCATCAGCTTTCATCTTAAAAGTGTCAAAAGTGTGAAGAACAGCTTGGAGCTTATTCTCCTTTATCTGATCAGTCCCTTCACACATTAAGGAAAGTTTCTCCCACACCTCCTTAGTTGTTTTGCAGGTCTTAATCTTCTCAATATACTCTTTTGACAGTTTCTCAATTATTTCAGTTCTTGCCACTTGATCTAGGTTGAAGAGTTTTCTTTCAGCATTATTTAGTTCACTCTTCTTCTTTTCTGGCTTCCTTCTTTCGCTGATCTCTGCTTCTGGAGTCTTGCCATCACTTACTGCTTCCCAGTAGAATTTTATAGGTCCTTCCTCCAGAACATCCAACATCCTATCATGAATGGCTCCAAGATGATTCTCCATTCTGAACTTCCAGTAGTCATAGTCTTTAATTGAAAATTCAGGCAGCTTCCTTGTCTTGGATCCACTCTTCTTGTAGGAGGCCATATCTGCAAGTGGTTAGATAAATTGCACACAAAATTTTCTAAGATGGTTTTCAGGGATCTGTCCAGGTGACCACCAAAACCTTTCTCAGGCTGTGATCTTTTGGACACACAGCTCTGATACCACTTGTTGGTCCCAAAAGCAGGTTTTAGGGAAAAAAACACTAAGTCAAGTCTAGAGGGGGGGCGTTGAATAGACTTGATAGGTTTCAAAACCTTTCTACAAGATTAAGCTTGTTTAAAAACAACAGACTATTTGAGATAGTCTGGTTTTGAAAATGTGCGCTGTGTTTGAGTGCGGAAACGTTTTAATGAAAACCTGTTTAGGGATTTGTGCACAGATAAGAACAGAAAAGTAAAGAGCACACGACACCAGAATTTATAGTGGTTCGGATAAAAGGTCCTACTCCACTCTCCATAATCCAACTGGAATTGTGGGGCTCTCCACTAACTTCTCTCTCGCTCACTCACAAACTATGAGAGTCAATCTCTCTTACAATCAGTCAATGCTTTAATGGCAATCGACTTCTAACAGCTTCTACAAAGCTTACAAAGGATAGATATGAATAAATGGTGTTGAATACGAGTGAAGATTTTGATAGAGTTTCGACAAGCTTAAACGCGTGTAGATCAATTCTTGAAATCTTCACTGGCACTCTTATTTATAGGTCCAAATAACTAGCCGTTGGGATAGACTAGAGATTCGAGATCCTATAATCTTGGTATCAATCAATCATAAGGATTGATTGAATCTCCTTCCTGATTCCCGGAAGTCTTCGCAATCTTCAATCAATCAAGTTTGTCCCCTTGATTGATTGATCTTCTATTCTGGGAATCTTCTCTTTGTCGCAAGTCAACCCTTAATGTGATTCCTTAGAATCTGGGCGGAGCATAAGACTCCAGCTGATCTGTCTCTTCAGCTGGTGTATCGGTCTGCTGATACTTGGACCTCAGCTGATGTGCTGGTCTGCTGATACTTGGACCTCAGCTGATGTGCTGGTCTGCTGATGTGCACCTCAGCTGATGTCTTCGACTTCGTCTGGAGAAAGTCCTTATCTTGTCTGCGATGTGCTCAGCTGATCTTCTGATATCAACTGATCTGATTCCTCTGATGTTCTGCTCCGGGTACTCCAGTGCCAGCTGCTTAAGTCTTTTGTCTTCTAGAATCGGCTAAGTCCTCAAAGCCTTAGCTGGTCTTCTTCTCTATGAAAGCTTCGGATTTTCTAGGAAGCAAGGTTGATTCCCTCTTACTAAAACCTATCTAATCCTAACAAAATCATCAGCTGACTAACAGGTTCAGCTGGTCCTATTACAAGCCGATTGGTTTATCATATCATCAAAACATCTAACAAGAATATCCTAACATAAAGAGTGTAAATTTTAGAAAATTTCATGATATAAAGAAATATCAAGAATTGAATATTTAGTATTCAAGATTATCAGGATTAGAATATTTGATATTCATGATAATCAAGATTTGAAATATTAGATATTCAAGATATTCAAGATCTTGTATTCTCATTATAAATATGAGATGATACAAAACTTCATGATCACAATTATTGATCTGTAATTTTCAAAAATTACAAGTCTTTTGGGCAACAAAATTATTTTCTTCCTTGTGTTGTGATTATTCGTGTGGCCTCCCACCGGGTGTACGAATAAGGACAAGGGAATACTTGAGAAGGTTTTTGGGTTTATCAAGTTGAGGGTCTCAAGAAGGACGCCCTTTGATCTCAACTACCATTGCTGACAATACCATTCAAGTAAAGGATCTCAAAGGACGCCTTTGATCTCAACAGCTTTGCGAAAGCAGCTCAACAAGGACGTCTTTTATCTCAGAAACTGCCTTTTCTCCAAGAGGTATATTTCACTAAATCCCTTAGTTCCGCATGTTTAGGGCTTTACGTGATATTATATGTTCATATGTTTTGCATGCAAAGCCTGTTGTTGGGTATACAATTATTTGATTTAATTATGTTTAAATCATGATATTAATTGTAGGCTTAAATTTGTATTTAGCGTAATTCCCGAATATATCCGCGTTTAATTCCCCAACACTACCTACTCATTATGTCTATCAAAATAAAAACATCTCTCCTACACCCATTTTACAGATTTCAAATTAACCCCCTCACCCACCTGCACTCTCTCATAGAAACCAGAAAAACCCCTTCCACAGCCCTTTTTCCGGTGCTGTCTCTGCCGCCGACGACATCCTCCTTTTCTTGATGCAGGCGGAAGTACGAACAAATGTAATAATCTGTTGATTCTGTGAATACCCAGAATATTACATAAATGTGATTAATATTTTAACTCTGTTAATTCATCTTGAATACCGGATTAAGAAAGATAATAACACGACAAATGGGAAAACTCAATTCTTTTCTAATTCCTTCATAAACTGTCTAACAATGAATTACATTCTGATATTAAATAGCAAATAACCTACCAAACATAATAAAAATCTAATCTAATTAAATCAAATAACACAAGAAATAGAATAAATAAATATAATCTTCCTAATATTCTCGATTCTCCAAATATGTTCATAATTAAACGAGATTGCAATCTCGTCTCCATCATTCTCACCCTCTTTGAAATGATTCGCCCTCGAATAGAAATCGATCTCGTCTCCAAAGGATTAGTTAAGGTCTCTAAATAGGTAGCTTCAAAAATATATGCGGTACGCACGTGTCCCAACATCCTGAGGCTGTAAGCAACTGAAGTCCTCAAACAATGATTAAAGTAATTATCATTATTTATAATGATAATAATTATTAAAATCAAATCCTAAAAATTTCTCAAAACCAAGAATCTCATTCTGTCCTTTAATATCTTGATCAACTTGATGAACGGGCCCACAAAAAATTGGCATGCACAAAGGCCCAACTTGAGTATATTTTTTAACAGGCCCATAATGTGAATTTAGGGCAACAGACCAATTTATAGAATCCATAATCGCTGCTCCGTGAATTTCGTGAACACACGCAGCGTCGTGTCCGACGTGAAGTATTTTTGGACGACAGAACTTGTTAACAGCGTCGCACGGCAAGGGAGTGGCAGAGGCGGGAAAAATACCGGCGGGGTGAGGGAGTCTCAGCGTTGGTGTTGTTGCGATAACTGGGCAAGTTTCAAGTTGATAAACGGCTGTGGCTGTGGCTGTGGCTGTCGCTACATCGGGCTGAGAATCGGCGGACGTTGTTGGTGGATGATCGACCACGGGGGCAGAGACTTGTAGGAGATCCGACAGAATTGACCGTTCATTGTGGCGCTGAGAGATGGAGTGGTGAGGAAAGGGCGACACAACTTGAAGGGGTTGCACACCGGCGGGAGGAGTGCGGCACTGCGGTAGTGGTGGCAGACGTCCGATCTGCCCGTCAAGCAGGTTGACGAGCATGGCTGGTTTCGCGGTCGGTGGCGGCTGTAACATTGGCAGGCGATCAACTTGGTTGGGGGCAGGGGGCCGCGACGCATCTTTTACGCGTCGGACAGGGTGTTGCCACTGGCTTTGGGTGGCGGTGGCGGTGGGTTCTGTTGCCATGGTGTGACCCGACAGTGGCACGCGGAGTTGAAACAAGGTGGATGATAGCCTAGGAGATGATTGGTGGGGTTGTGAGAGAGGGTTTGGACTGAATTCTCTGATGAATACTGATTGGTGTGGAAATTACTCGAAATTCACGTATATATTTTGCTTATTTTGTTGAAATTTTGTGCATTTTTACACTAAAATTAATTAATTGAGCTCAATCGTGGAAAATGGTATTTGTTACTTATTTTGCAGGAAATAATGCCACATATTAATTAGAAAAAATGAGCGAGCAAAAACAGAAAAAGCATCTGCACATTTGAATTTTGAGATATTAGTCATTACAGAAGGGCCCACTTCCCATTTGTTAGTCATTACAGAAGGGCCCACTTCCCATTTGTT
>JAPKLY010000477.1:111111-171680 GCA_026898435.1 Prunella vulgaris
ACAACTTGATTCCAACTTTCATCATTGACACAACTTGATTTTCACTTTAATAATTCAGACAACAATTCAGACGACAATTCAGACAACAATTCAGACGACAATTCAGAAAACTAAGATTACATGAAATGAAAAATACATTAATTAAGATTACATGAAATTAAAATCACACAACATTATAGGCTTACAGGCCTATACGAAATTGAAATCACACAAATTTAAAATCTCACCACTCGAAAACTAAAATACATAAAGCAAAGTACATTCAATATTTAAAATATGCCCACAAATTTTGTTTGTCACTACTTCTGCTGGAGTTAAGTGATTTTTTGCCAACAATTCCATCAATAAATCATGCTTCATCTTGTCTCTCTCAAAATCGAGTTTCTCCTTTGCTAATTTGTTCATCGATTCAACTTCAGAATTCCTAGTGATTCTTAATGCACATATTTCTTCAAAAACTTTAGGAGGACAAACAGATTTTGATACCTTAGCTTTTCCTTTTTTTTCTTTTTTGCCATATCTCTACTTGTCGGACGTGAAATAGTTGAACTGCCAGTGCCTGGGGTCTCTGGATCAACGGGGATAGAATAAGAACCATCTTCGCTAGTTCTTGATCTCTTTGAACTGTCACCACTCTCTTCATCTTCTGCATGAGAACGTGTAGACTCATTATTGAGGTTTAGTTCCCACTTAGGATGTTTAATCATAACTTCATTAAACACATGCAAATCCAAAAACTTTGATCCACATGCTGCGTATATGGTATGAGCTTCTTGCTCAACATCTTGTTGGCTCATTCCACTTCGTTTTCGACGATATGCTTCCTTACAAACAGCAATCCACTTGTTGACATTCTCATTAAGTCGTTTAAAATGACCTTTTATTGAATCAAGGTTTCTTTATTTTATCTCTTCTGGATTTTCTTTTTTAGCAATGTTGTATTGCCCATACACTCGTGCTCACAAAGTGCCAACCCTTTGATTTTTGCCAACAGATTTATCTTCACTACAATAAACCCAAGCCGCCATTAGGGCAACATCTTCTTTGACACACCAAGCAACTTTTTCGGTCTTTTGATGTGTCTCTCAAAACAAATTGCGAGAGACATTTTCAGCTTGAACTGGTTCAGAGATAGGAGTTTGGTTAAGATTTGGAGAACATTGATAATTTGGATAATCTTGAGAATCTGGATAGTTTTGAGAACTAGAATAATCTTGAGAGTTTGGATAATTTGGAGAATAAGGATAATTTTGGGAGTTTGGAAAATCTTCCAGGTTTAAAAAAGATTGAAAACTAGGATAATTTTGAGAGTTTGGATAACTTGAATCCATGATAAAAAAAATTAGAAGATGACACAAATGAGAAGATAAAAGAGAGAAAATAATTATGTTTCAAAATCCTATCAATATTGGTGTCTATTTATAAAGAAAATAAATCCTAAATTTTGATATATAATATATATTTTTTTTAAAAGATAATATATAAAATTGAAAATCTAAATTCAATCTAAATAAAATATAGCTAACTAATAGAAATTTGACATGTGGCATGTGATATGCAAAATGATATCCACAACTTTTGGGTCATCCTATATCAGGGTCGTGAGCAATATGTTGAATTTTGATTTTTTTTTAATTTTCCTTTTGTCCTTTTGCGAGTCGTGGTCGTCAATTTTTACCGATAAACGTAGTCTTAGGCAGTAGATTTTGATTTTTTCGTTAATTAACATTATTAGATTAGGGTTTATTAATTCGTCTCTTTCGTTTCTTCAAACAATAGATTAGGAACTTTTTATCTTTTATTTCATGATTTATTAATTAGGGTTTATGATTTTCTTTTCTTTGTTTTATTTAATTTCTGTTACGATTGCCTTTAGAATCATGCGTTAGTTCCTTTGTACTCTAGTTATGTGAAATTAGATTAAACCCCTATTAGAATAGAATAATTTTATTTTCGATTGAGATTTTATTTTATGTTGTGTTATAATTGTGAGATGATAATTTAGGAGTTTTGGTTTCATTTATATATTTTCATGCATTCTCAAGACCATTAGGTATTTGAAATATATTTATGCGATTATATGATTCTTAGATTGAGATTCTTGTTAATTGGGCTAATGTTTGGACAAGTTGTGTCAATTAGCTGAGGACGACATCATAAAACACCGTAGTAATAATCAGTGAAAGCCGAATATGATAGTTTAAGTACCCTTGTGGGAAATAATTAAATTATTCAACACCCTAGGATATTAATTTATCTTCAAGGCTTGAATGAGGGCTCTAGATGCACTTATCCCGACAAGTCGATGATAGATAATAGTGCAATAATACTTGTCTATGAGTGTGTTTGTATAATTATGTGGTGACTTTTGATATTTCAATTCGAACGAACTTAGGTTCTTAATTGGTCTAAACTAATAGGGGAGATTTCTAAAGGATCATAATTAGAGTACACTTCTCTTGTATTTTCACTTGAAAGTTAGTTAATTTTATTTTTCTTTGTGCATGAGTTTATATTGTTAGAGTTTAGGAAACCCCCCTTTTGCAATTTCAATTCATAGTTAGGATTTTTTATTTGTCTTTTAATTCAAGCAATTAACAAACAATTCGCTCCTAGTTTTACCTCATGTGTGTTCGATACTACTTGTCCCTATACTTGCTCACTACACGATCCCTTCCTCTTGAGGGTTTGGATTTTGTTTTATTGCAAAATATAGTACAAGTCAAATACTTTTGTGAATTTTTGCCACAATACAATCTTTGATTTACCTAGTTTGAGACGAAGATTTTTAAGGTTGCGCCACTAGATAGAAGCACGACCATGGAGGTGCTTCTTTGCCATAGATACATGACGGTCATGTGGAATAGAGTTGAAAACAAAATAGTGTTTACAGAATTTTAACCACTTATCTGGGTTGGAATGACCAAAAAAATCTGGGATCTCTTGGTGTTGGATACGAACATGAGAACGTAGTTTCTCTAATTCTTGAGCAACATCCTGTAATTGCTGTCGAATAAGAGATAAATCGTGATGCTTGCGCCTGGGAGGCATCATGAGATGACAATGAACAGGAGCGCTGCCAAGACTCTAGATACCAACTGATGCAGGTGGAAGCACAAACAAACGTAATAATCTGTTGATTCTGTGAATACCCAGAATATTACATAAACGTGATTAACGTTTTAACTCCGTTGATTCATCTAGATTACCATATTAAGAACGATAATAACACGATAAATAGGAAAACTCAATTCTTTTCTAATTCCTTCATAAACTGTCTAACAATGAATTACATTCTGATCTTAAATAGCAAATAACCTACCAAACATAATTATAAATCTAATCTAATTTAATCAAATAACAAAGAAAATAGAATAAATAAAAATAAGCATCCTAATATTCTCGATTCTCCAAATATGTTCATAATTAAACGCGATTGCGATCTCGTCTCTATCTCTTTTCCTACACTTCCTCAGGCGTCGCCTTCACCACTGTGCGTGCCTCCACCATGAAAGGCCTGTCCCCAGACGTCTCCACGACCATGTCTGCCGTTGCGATGACGCCTCCACCCTCCCCCCACCATTTCCAGTCATGCTCCGCCACCATGTGCTGCCTCCACCAACATGCGAGTCTCATGGCGTCTCAGATCGGAAAAAATGGTGGTCGGGTCCCCATGGTCGCCGCCCCTTCGCGTACGTCCTTTAGCCTTAGCCGTCGCCATCGTGTCACCGATCTGGGAGAAGAAGCTGGTTGCGTTATCCCTCCAATGCCGATCTGGGAGAAGAAAATTGTCGATCTGATATGAAGATTGCCTCGTTTAGAAATAAATAAAAAATTTTAAATTGTATCTTCTGATGATTAGCATAGAATGAAACCATATTGTACTTGGGCATGGAACAATATCGTCATACATTTCTCAAAAAATTGATTGAGTAGACGAAAATGACTGACAAACGAAATAAATTAAATAAGTCGATGCAAGTGTTAAGAGAATGTCATGTGATAATTCATTTCACATTTGCGATGATTGGCTTAATTTTGTTATCATGTGAGAAAAGGTCTACTTATAATGCAAAACTAAATGAATAGTCTTAGTTAAATTATCGCCTATGTTCAGGTTATACTCACCATTATTGTTGTTAATTAGTACACAAATTCTTTAATTTTATTAATTTTTAAACATTATATAAAATAACATACATATCCTCATCACTCTTTCTCAAAACACATGCACTCACAACTAATTAAATTCTTGAGGAAATTTTTTTTGACTAGAAAATCGTGTAGAATCATTTTTCTTACAATGACTTATTAAAAATTCTATTATTATATTTTTTTATTTGATTTGTCTCATACTATAAAACAGTCTCACACAAATTTTTACCATAGTAATAATAAAAGCATTCTATTCCTTATTAACATTAATTATAAAAGGGATTATTTTGATGGTAATCTAGAGTTATTTAGATTAGACTTAGTCGCATTGAGAATATACTATAAATGAGACTAGATTTGATCTTATTTCCAGGTAAATCGACGTTGTAACTTTTCTATATATGTTGGATCGATTAATCTTGTTTCTTATGCCTTAGTGATTATTGATTTAGTGAGATTTGAATATTCGCAAATATCCTCTAAATTCATATCAAATATTATTCATATATGACCATGCATCTTTTACATAACTAAATAGTTGGCATGGCAAAAGGTTGTCACGTGCCAACTCTTTTGCCTATCGAGTTAGGATATATTTTTGTTTTTAAAATTAAAAAAAAATTATTCTAATTAAATTTTGACAGTTTTGTATATTTTCTCTAATTAAATCTCATTCTTTTATATATATATATATATACATGTCAAACGAGATGTAGGCTAGGGTTCTTTTATTAATTTTGTTCTCGATCAAATGAAGATGACATTCATCTCATTTCCTTATCCTAGAATATCGGCATCACATATTTCCTTCTCAATTGGAAGCCGTAAATCATTTGGCCTCGACCTATTAGCTAGCATGCTTACTGGTTGCGGCCCTATTCGTCATCCCAGTTTGGGTTCTTATGGACACCCGCAATCCCCATTTCGAGGTCGAATGGATGGCAGTTTTTTTGGAAGACGACAATATAACCGTGAGGTGGGACATCGGCATTTCAATCGAGAATGTCAACCCCAAGTCGAGCCTGCAGTTCAAAAAATTTGATGCATGGGGGTGATGTGCATGTCCACCACTTCGTCGTAGGTGATCATTCCACCCCTCGAATTGGACCATGTCCGCACAAATTTTATAAATGCAACCGTAGAGACGGTGCGCTCGACCTCAGTTGATCCGTGAAAGTACTGTAGCTAACATCATACTGCAAGCTAAGTGCGAGCATCCGTACACTGTAAGTAGGAGGACAAAGAGGATCGTGTGTAAGGGTGTCGGCGTGGGTTTTTTATCGGATGTGATGCGGGAGAGAAAACATAGTAGTGTGGAGGAGGGGTCATTTTCGCTCTAGTGAACGGATTGGTGCATGGATGGCCATGCCCTTGATGACAATGTTTCAGTATCTCAATTTTAATGTAGTAACACATATATGCAAACATAAATAATCAATTAAAATATAGTGACCCCTCTTCTTTATCCATAACATATCCCAACCCAACCTTTTAATATAATATTCATTTCTCTCTCATCCACATACACAATTTTCAACCCAACCTAACCTTTAACTTTTCTATACTTTATCAATAACACCAACCCAACCTAAATAAAATTATTTTTTAAATACATATTACATATACTTCATTTTTTTTTTATATTTGCTTATATTAACTCAATAACAAAGTTAAAATCACAAGTTTTTTAAAAATACAAAATTAAATTTTAATAAACAAACAGCATACAAATACATGAAATATTTATACAAAATTAAAAATAAATAAATAAAATACATACAAACATATGTAATATTAAATTACAAATACAAAAAATATAAAATGCATACTTAGTCTTGATGACCAAAATTTTGCCATATATGCTCAATTAAGTCGTTCCTCAAAGCGATATGAGCATCTCTATTGCGAAGTTGTTCCCTATTAGCCATATAAGTGGACAAACTTGCAATGCGATTAGTAGAGTATTGAAAACGTTGATCATCATTAGTGGGATTGTCCATGAAAAATTCTGTGGGATCATAGTAATTTTGGTACGTGTCTCGTTCATCCTCAACTATCATATTGTGCATGATGATACAAGCCATCATAATTTTTCCCATCAAAGACTTGTCCCAAATAAGACATGGGCGTCGAAGAAATGCAAAACGAGCTTGGAGAACTCCAAATGCTCGTTCTACATCTTTTCGCGCAGCCTCTTGGTGTTGAGCGAACAACTTATGCTTTCGAAGTTGAGGAGAAGTAATCGACTTGACAAATGCAGCCCATGAAGGATATATACCACCGGTGAGATAATACGCCCTATTTTTTTCGTTACCATTCACGATGTACCTAACATTTGGTGCTCGACCTTCTAAGACATCACTAAAGACTGGAGATCGATGGAGTACATTAATATCATTACACGTACCTGGTGTTCCAAAGAAAGGATGCCATATCCATAGATCATATGATGCAACTGCTTCCAAAATGATTGTTGGTTTTCCGCTTCTCCCTGCATACTGCCCTGCCCATGTAGTAGGACAATTTTTCCATTCCCAATGCATGCAGTCAATACTGCCTATCATACCTGGAAATCCTCGTTGTTCCCCTACATTGAGTAGTCTGGCCAAATCGTATTCATTTGGCCTTCTAAGATACTCATCACCGAAGCAAGAGATTATGCCTTCTACAAAATGTACGAGAGCTTGTCTTGTCACAGCTGCACTCATTCGTAAGTACTCATCGACAGCATCAGATGATGTCCCATATGCTAACACTCTCATGGCTCCAGTACATTTCTGCAACGAAATGAGAGGCCCCGTCTACCTGTGGCATCGGGTCTTTGTTGAAAATATTCATCGTTCGCAGTAACAGCCTCCACTATACGTAGGAATACTGATTTTTGCATGCGAAATCTTCGTAGGAAGATCTCAGGAGTATACGTCGAATTGTCGCTAAAATAGTCATTCATTAAACGTTCTTCACCAATCTCGCGATCTCTTTCACAATATCTTCTTCTGGCTCTAGGATGGTGATCTTCTACAATCAGATTAGGATTATCGATGATCATATTCTCGATAATGAGATCAATTTGATGATTCTATTGAGCAACCCTTTTCTTCCAATCATCAAATGCATTATCAGAGCTTGTATCTGAAGAGGATGATGAATTTTCATTGAAAGACATTTTTAAATTTTTTAGAAAGAACAAGGAAAGAAATTGTGTTTGAGAGAAAATAATTGAGTCAAGTAAAGATGGGGATTTTAGAGTAGATCGTGAATTCAATAAGTATATATAGGACCCAACAAATGCATGTGATATCTGAACCCATAATGTGCTCTATTTAATAAAGTACTTTGAGTGACACTTGCATTTGACATCTGAGTGGATAAAAAGGACCCAACAAATGCATGTGATATCTGAACCCATAATGTGCTCTATTTAATAAAGTACTTTGAGTGACACTTGCATGTGACATCTGAGTGGATAAAAAGGACCCAACAAATGCATGTGATATCTGAACCCATAATGTGCTCTAACATCTATCTTTTGGTACCAAACAAAAACTCGTTTCAACCTCATCTATCTTTTGCTCTATTTAATAAAGTACTTTGAGTGACAATTGCATGTGACACCTGAGTGGATAAAAAGGAGCCAACAAATGCATGTGATATCTGAACCCACTATTACATGTCATATATGGTACAATAATGTGAATATGACAGTTGAGATATAAACATAATAATTTTCATTAAATTGCTGATTGGAATCAAACACACAAATGCAAAGGTTTACAAGACATTAATAAAAATAAAAATAAATTGCATTCATTATTTAAACACAATTCCCATGAGATAGTGTTTCATCTGTTCATCTTCAGGGGTTAAGTGGTCTTTCGCCATCAAAGTCATCAACATTTTACGATTCGACATCATAATCTTCCTCTCTTCCTTTTCTCTCTTGTATTCCATTTTTTCCCTTTCTAGTGTGCTCATCACTTCAACTTCTTTTTCTCTAATGAGTCTTAGTGCACGAAGTTCTGTAGCAACTTCATTAGGTTGTGATGTCTTACCCTTTTCTTTCCTTTTTAACTTATCTCTGCCTATAGGACGTGGAATAGTTGAACGTCCACTGCTTGGAGTTTCTGGATTGGAAGAGATGAAATACTCCCCGTCTTCACTGGTCTTTGATCTTTTGGAGCTCCCACCACTCTCTGCATTATCCTGTTCATTTTCATCAGAAATAGGTATTGAATCGTGATCAAATTTAATTTCCCATTTGGGATGTTTACACTTAATTTCATTAAAAACAAGTGTATCATGAAACTTAAATTTGCCCCCCGCTTCATAAATCGAATGAGCTTCCTTCTCAATATCGTTCAGGCTCATTCCGCTTTTTTTTCGGCGATATGCTTCCTTGTAAGCAGCAATCCACTTGTTTGCATTTTCATTAAGTCGTTTCCATCGACCTTTCATTGACTCTACATATCTTTCATTTATCTCATTTGGATTTTCTTGATGAGCTTCATGATACAAATCATGAACTTGTTTCCACAATGAGACAATCTTCTGATTTTTACCATGTATACCATCTCCACTAACTTGACACCAAGATGCCATTAGAGTTATGTCTTCTTTCACACACCAAGGGACATTAGTTCCTTTTTTATTTTTGCTTGTCGATGAATTTTCTTGGAATAGATTTTTGGAGATATTTTGTGATGTTTGGAAGGATTCAGAGATAGGAACTTGATTAAGATCGGGAGAAAACTGAGATTTTTGATTATATTGTGAGTTTGAAAACTCTTCTGAATTCGAAAAAGAAGAGTTATGAAAGAATCCAAAGTTTGGATAATCTTGTGAGAATGGAAAATTTTGAGAATTTGAAAAATAATTGGGATCATTTGGATCCATATTAGGATAGAAATATCAAAAGAGAAGAGATAGAGATAGAGATTTTGTTTGTGTGTCAAAATATAATTCGGTTCTATTTATAAAGAAATTTAGTTTACAAATTTTGATATTTTTTAATTTATTTTAATATATATTATCTTGAAAATCTAATTATATCCAAAAAAAATTTCCATAACCAATAAACAAGTGAAACGTGGCAAACATTATCCATCTCAACCTTAGCTTGTGGAATTTTGTTCAAATTTTATCCATCTCAATACAAGAAGACAACCAATAAAAATCAATTTCAATCTTTTTCATGAAAAAAAAGAAGATATAAATTAGAGTAAAAATATTTAAAAAAATAGAGTGTTTTGATTTTAATTTCAAAATATTTTGATATTGGACACTATTTGTAGAGAATATTATTTTATGAATTTTGATATATTTTTTTATTTTTATAATATATATTATTTTTAATATCTACAAATTTAATTATATGAGAATAAAATTTTTACCACCCAATGAAAGATGGACACGTGGCAATTTTTCAGAAATCCAACCCAAGGCTGTTGGCCGCTCGGGTTGGTTCTGAGAACTGAATTTTTTTTTTTTTTTGTTGGTTGTCTTTTAGCTATGACCCGTGGATGAGTGTCACCGATAAACAAGGTCTTATAAGCTATAATCAGTTCATTTTGTTAAAAGCTTTTCAACATCTAAAATTTTTTTTTAAGATAACATTTAAACTTATTTAATAATAAAATGTTGGACTGATAAATTATTATTTATTTTTTTGAAAAGCTTAAAATTTCTAACAAATTAAAGTTAACTCAGATAGTTTATCTTCTCTTCTTAGAGGTTCAATATCTAATTTCTTTAAATTTTACTTTTAAGAATTTTTAAAATTATATAGTATTACTTTTATATTTTAAAGTGTTTCTCCTGTGCACAAGGGTGCATGATATGCAACCTTAATTTTTGACTATTTCCAATCCAATTTCATTTTTGCCAAAAACTTCATAAACATACATATACATATGTCTATATATATATATTGCAGGTAATATTTTGCAAGAAAAAACTGAAGTTGAATCGTACATTGAAATGTAATAGATAATATTGGGTTCAGTTCATAATATATAAATGAATAAATTCAATAAATAATTTGCAATACATGAAAAATAATTTGTAATGCTTAAAAAAATATAATACCCAAATAATTATAATTTATAATATTTAAAGAATAATTTATAAATGAATAATTAATAAATAAATAAACCCAAAAAATAAATTATAATACTCAAAAAACACTATATTATACTCAAATAGTAATTTATAATATCCAAAGAATAATTTATAAATAAAAATTTAATAAATAAATCGAGTAATACTCAAAGAACAATTTATAATACCCAAAGAACATTTTATAATACCCAAAGAACAATTTATAATACTCATAGAACAATTGCTTAATTTTCCCATGAATTATTTGGATCTTCTTTTTAGTTTAATTATTTACTTTTTCTTGGGATATTGTGAGTTGGTCTTGGGGTATTATAAATTATTCTTGGGGTATTGTGACTTGTTCTTGGGGTATTTACTTATATTTGTTCTTGGGGTATTGTGATTTGTTCTTCGGGTATTGCTATTTGTTCTTTGGGTATTGAGAATTATTTTTGGGGTATTATAAATTATTCTTGGAGTTTTGTGACTTGTTCTTCAGGTATTTCCTTAGAGTTGTTCTAGGTGTATTATGAGTTGTTCTTGGGGTATTTATTTAGAGTTGTTCTTGAGGTAGTATGAGTTGTTCTTGGGGTAGTATTGAGATATCATGAGGAATAATTTACTTGTGTTTTAATTAATGTGCAGAATATAATAATAGATAAAATAAAAAAATAAAGATAGATGTAGCTAGGGACATAATATCAATTAGCAACATAAGAAAATTTTTGAGTAGAACTTCCAAATGAATAAATGAAAATTCTGAAGAAGAAAATATATGTGATATAGGTTATATTTACACCAAATTCGTGTTTATTTTTATATAATATATAAATATTTAGAATATATTTAGGACACTAATTAATTTATATTCAATATTAATTTTTTTACAAAGAGTTATTTAGTTGTAGGATAAAAGAGGCAAAAAAATAAAAAATCGAACAAATTTGCGAATTGTAGGATAGAAGAGGTAAACAGCTTCTGGCTTTGCTAATTTAAACCATGAATTTCGATGAAGCTTCGATTACAAGTATCAATGGTGGATGATTTCCTGCTGTATGTACAGCCGATTTCAGTGATGATTGCAGCTGTGGAGCTTCTCCATGGGTGTCACAAGGTTTTTCATTACCAATATCCCAAGAATAATTATTAATACCTAAGAACAATTAATTATACCCCAAAAATAACTTGATATGCTAAAAAATATACAGTACAACATGTAGTGTGTATTTCTGAAAAAAACAAATTAAATTTAAAATTAAAATAAAATTCAATTACATGCCATGCACCAGGATTTGTGTATATTTTAATATCAATTGCGAATCATTATTGCGTCCTCAGCACCACCGTCACCCAAATTTGACCAAAATAGCAGAGAAGAGAGAGAAGTTGTTATCGTCCATGGCCTCACACAATCCGACACCGGCCACCTTCGACTACAGCCAATTCACAGCTCCAACAACCACCATTCAACCACAGCCCCTTCGCGCCTCCACCAGAAATAACATCAAACTCTATCTCTGTTCAAGCGCCGAATCCGCCTCAACTCTGTCCAAAGCCACGCGCCACCACTGGACAACCACGTTCTACTACAACCACACTGATAACCGTCGTTACCCACAGAACTCAACTGTCGCTACAACCGCCCTCTGCACCAGAAGAACGAGAAACAGCCCCCCAACCTCAATTGCAACCGTCGTACCGTTCACACCCACAACCACCTCCATTCGCCGGAAATTGGAGTTGCATCGTAGCCTTTGCCCCATACCTCTATTTCTCGCCAGATTAAATGAGTGCGCATACTATAAAAATAGTACACCCACTTTATCATAACATTTTTAACCTTCCAAAAAAACCCTAATTTTCCCCCACCCCTCAAATTTCAGCAGCCGTGTAGTGTGCACCCACAACTGCCTCCATTCGCCGAAAATTGGAGTTGCATCATAGCCTTTGCCCCATACCTCTGTTTCTCGCCGAATTCCCATTCACACAACTGTCCGCTGAAATCGCGCACAACAACAAAACCATCACTCAACCTCTGGAGGTGCCCAATTCATTCCGAAAAATGTCTACAACCACCACACAACAGCACCGCCTTTGAACCAACGCTCACTGCAACAAAATCTGCACAATCGCCGAAGAGCCCTACCGCCAGAGCCCATGCTCCATTCACATCACCAGAAATCAACACCCTATGACCGCGTCTGGAAGCAATAGCGCCCCTCCGCCATCAATTGGCAGGAGCCATCGTTCGACGCACCACCATTCCGCCGCCTCTTTCCAATCGAAGCTTAAACTAACCACTGATAACCAACCATTGAGGCCATTGCCATCTTGGAATCTTGCCGTCCCTGAAGCTGGTAAACGCCTTTTGCTGGTAATTTCTTATTTAAATACATGGCTTAATTTCTTATTTAATTTGATAAGGCCCATTTGCTTAGCAGATATTAAGGAGATTATTAGAAGTGGGCAGGGGATTTAAATATTTTTCTCTTATTTAATTTCTAATTTTTTTCTCTTTTTCTTCTCATCTTTTTAAAATTTTTGATGTTTCGTGAAAATATGTGAAGTTCTCATTTTTTGTTTTTTAAAATTTTTGTCTCATTTTGAAAATGTTTGTCAAAATTTTGTTCCACTTTACGCGTTGTTCGAATTATTTTCTCGAAAATTTATTTTTTCTTTTTTAGAAAAAAATTAATATGAAGCAATATTTCAGATCTGGTTTTCAAACAAAAATTACAACTTTTTTCGGAACGTATTTTTTCTCTTATAAAAGGGTTCTCGACAATTGTTGCAACAAGTCAACAACAATAGTCTCCATGTCATACAAAATATCTATATACTAAGAGCGTGTTTGGTAAGTCTGGAAAACCCCTGAGAAAAATTATTTCGGGCCTACCAAATGTCAAAAAAATTTCTTGACTGCCCAAAAAGTTATCACGGTCAGGGTTCTTTCCTACATTTTCCTACAATTTGAACTAAGGTTTCAGAAAACATATCGCACCGTAGTATGTCCGATATATTTTTCACAATGGAAAAGCCTCCAAAACCAAGGCCCAAGCCTCTTGAGACCGCATCGGTGAAGACCAAACCGGGAGACGTCAGGATATCCGAGGGCGAGCAAGGAACCCAAACCAGACCAACCCAGCCAAAATCGAAGCTTTAATGGTGAGATTGGAATGGGGAAAGATAGTCGGAGCCCAAACAAACATAGCCCAGGGTCGGAAACTTAACAGCGAAATTGATATTCTGTTCAATTAATTTTGGCTTCAATTTTCCGTTCAATTAATTCCGACTTTGATATTTCCTTCTATTTTCGGTTTGATTTTCCGTTTAATTAATTCCGGCAATATTGGGAGTGTTGTTGACCAATTCCTGCAAGAAGAATGAAGATGATGACAGTGGTTATTGATAATTTTGACCAATTCTTGGGAGAGGATGAAAATGGTGGTTGGAGATATTTTTAACTTTTCTAATTTTTTTTTCTACCAAACAAAATATTACGATGGAGTGGTAAATATGGTGGCAAGTTGCCATATATGAATAGTGTGTGTCAAATTTACCACATACTATTCATGGTGGCAACTATTTTTTTTAATTTAATTTATTTGATATATTATATTATATATTATTAAGTGTATATAATATTATGTATTGAGTTTAGATTTATATATAATATTAAAAGTATTTACATATTGATTTTAAAAAATTATTATATTTATAAATTGGTTGAAAATATTGTATAATATATAAAAAAATTTTAATAGAGCATTTTTTTTTTTACCATAGAACCAATTTATAATTAATCTTTTTTTTTTGAACTATTTTATAATTTTTTCATAATATTATATGACATAAAATTAAATATAAAAAAATATAAACCTTCATAATCTTATTAATAAAAATATAAATTATAATTAATTGAATATAATTTTTAAAGATTTAAACGTAAATATTAAATTATAAATTCAATTACATACAAATATAAGATAAAATAAAAAAATAAATTTGATTAAAGTAAGAATATTCTAAGAGAATATACCTATTGTGGTAAGATTTAAGTTTAATGGTTGGAGATGATTTTACTGTTGGTGGCAAATATAGTAACAAATAGGTGATTTTTGTAGCAAATTTGCCACAAGGGTTGAAAATGCTCTAATACATCCTACCAAACATTCATATTAAATACATTTACTCACTTTATTTTGGGGTCCCACCATTTTTCTTTTCTCGTCTTTTCTCACTTTCTTATCTCATCTCCCCTTGCCAAACGAGCCCTAATATAAAAGAGGGTAATACATGTTAATTTTGTTTTTTGACATTTCTATCCCTCTTGTATTTTGTTTCCTTCATTTTTGCCTTGATTCGGAAAAATACTTTCATCTCTCTCTCCTCACCTTTCTACCTCATCCGGCGTCTGTCTATCTATCTCGCTCCCCAGTCCCCCCTCTATCTCTCCCTAATCCCTGTTGTAATCGGATAAAACGATAAAGTGTAAAAGTAAGAACAAAGGATTTGATAACCCAGTTCGTCACAACGTGACTACGTCTGGGGGCGACCAAGCTAGGAGATAATAATATGACTGCCGTAAAGTTTGTACAGAGATATAAAGTGTGTAGAATACAAGGGTATAGAATACATTAAATAGACAGTACCCTAACCCTAACTCTAAGTCCATGGGTCTAAAGCCCACTGGACCATATCTAATATTATGTCCACATATATAATATAATATATACTAAATATATTATAACACTCCCCCTTGGACATAATAACAGTGACATGGAAGAATACAAGAGTTACTAAGAGGAGTATTATCAATGATATTTAGGATCCAATCTTCAGGATTGTTTTGGATTTGATACTCCCCCTGAAGATAACAATCTTCCAAGTCGACGCATCCCGATTCCATGTACGTACTTTTCAAAAGTAGAAGTGGGAAGGGATTTAGTGAACAAATCAGCGAGATTGTCACTTGAGCGTACTTGTTTTATCATAATCACACCTAGGGGTGGAGGAAATATCGAAAATACCGGTATACCGCACTTATTGTATCGAAAAATATCGAATTTATCGAAATTTTCGGTACGGTATGGTATCGTATCGAAAATTTCGATACGGTAACGGTATATAAATATAGAAATTTCGGTATACCGCGATATATCAAAATATTTTCGGTATATTGAAATATTTCGGTATATCGCGATATACCAAAAATTTCATATTGAAAATATTTCGGTATATCGAAATATTTCGGTATGTCACGGTATACCGAAAAAATCAAAATTTTCGGTATACCAAAAATTTTGGTATACCGTTGTCATACTATACCGAAATTTTTGGTATGAAAACGGTATAATTTTTTTCGGTATCAAAATTTCGATATATCGAAATTCGGTATACCGAAATTTTCAGTATGACAATGGTATGATATTTTTCGATATCGAAAATTTTGGTACGGTAACGGTATGGCGAAATTTTTTTTGGTATGCCGTACCGTCCACCCCTAATCACACCACTCTTCTGGAGTTCGTGAGGATAAAAGAATTTTGGGGAAATATGTTTCGTCAAGTTCCCTTTGACAAAGCCATTGCTCATTTGTGCAATACATGCAACATTATCTTCATAGATAATTGAGGGGCTTAAGTCATGAGAAGGGATACCACACGAATCGTGAATGTGTTTTATAAGGGATTTCAGTCAAACACATTCTCGTACAGTTTCGTACAGAGCTATGATCTCTGAGTGGTTTGACAATGTGGTCACCATAGTTTGTTTAACAGATCTTCATGAAATGGCTGTACCACCAGAGAGAAAGACATAACCCATTTGCGATTTCGCATTGTGGGGATCAGATAGATAACCAGCATCAGCATAACCTACAAGTGTTTTGTCTTGGTTTCTTTGATAGAAAAGACCAAGATCTTGTGAACCTTGAAGATATCGTAATATATGTTTCATACCATTCCAATGTCTCCTCGTAGGGGAGGCATTGAATCTTGCAAGTAGATTCACTGCAAAGGCAATATCTGACCTAGTGCAGTTTGCAAGATAGATCAGCAGCGCGCCAATCGCACTTAGATAGGGAACTTCAGGTCCCAATAGCTCTTCGGTATCTTCTTTAGGTCTAAATGAGTCATTTTCCACTTCGAGGGAACGGACAACCATTGGTGTACTTAGTGGATGAGATTTATCCATGTGGAATCTCTCCAACACTTTCTTTAGGTAGACTGATTGGTGTATCAATATTCCTTCAGGGAAATGCTCGATCTGCAGGCCGAGACAGAACTTGGTTTTACCCAAAGTTTTCATTTCGAATTCAGTTTTTAGGATTGAACTTGCTTCTTCAATCTCTTTCCTTGTTCCAATAATGTTTAGATCATCAACGTACAGCGAGATGATACAAAAATCATTAAGGGATTTCTTAATGAATACACAAGGAAAAGCCTTGTTATTTACGTATTCCTTCTTCAGGAGGAATTCGCTTAGTCGATTATACCACATACGACCTGATTGTTTTAAACCATATAACGAGCGTTACAATTTTATGCTGAACATACTATGATGTTCGTTATTCCTCATCTGGGGAATATTTAATCCATCAGGGATTTTCATATAGATATCAGTATCTAATGATCCGTATAAGTATGCGGTGACTACGTCCATCAACTGCATTTCTAAGTTTAGTTTAACTGCCAGAGATATTAAGAAGCAGAATGTTATTGCATCCATAGCAGGAGAATAGGTTTGATCAAAATCAATACCGGGTCTCTGCGAAAACCCTTGAGCCACTAACCTCGCTTTGTATCTCACAATTTCATTGTTTTTGTTTCGCTTTCGTACAAATACCCACTTGTATCCAATAGGGACAACATTTTTCGGGGTACGAATGATGGAATCGAAAACTTTTCGTTTATTTAGCGAGTCTAGCTCTGCCTTTATTGCTGCTTCCCATTTCACCCAATCAGAGCGCTTCCGGCACTCGAATATAGTTTTGGGTTCAGGATCATGATCATTATTCAAAATGGTGAAGGCAATTGAGGCTGCAAATGTGTTGTCGACAACAGTTGTGTTTCTATTATAAGTTTCTCCCGTATTTATGAAGTTTGTTGAAATTTCGATGTTTACATCGACCAGATCCTTTTCATTTCCCAAAGAGTGTTGGTCTGATGATTCCACAATCCTAGAGTCATTGTTTGCTTTTGCACGTGCATTTTGACTAGAATTTTTGTCTTCATGATGAATCTCTTCAGGAGATTTTAGAGGTGACATAGTGTGTTTGCTAGCTTTACATTTACCCGAACTTGGTTCACTTATGTTAATGTTTCCTTTACGCTTCTGGTGCATGGGGGGATTAACATTTGACTTCAAAGGGATTTGTACCCTTTGAGGCGCATTTACTGCAGGTATATGCGACTTAGGCACGCCTTTATGATCGGTGAATGCATCTGGCAGATTATTTGCTAAGTATTGCAAATTTATTATCTTTTGAACTTCAAGTTCAGTTTGATTTGTGCGTGGTTCTAAGAACTGAAGATCTTTTACGTTCCAAGTAATTTCACGTCATTTATTTAGTGTGGTAATTTTGTCTCCCCTAATGCCGGAAATAGATCTTCATCAAATGTGCAGTCAGCGAATCGGGCCGTAAACTGATCCCCAGTTAAAGGTTTAAGGTATTTAAGTATGGTGGGAGATATAAAACCGATGTAAATACCTAGTTTCCTTTGTGGGCCCATAGAGGTTCGCTTAGGTGGTGGTATTGGAACATACACTGCACAACCGAATGTACGCAGATGGGAAATGTTAGGTTCATTTCCACGCACGAGTTGAAGAGGGGAATATTCATGATATGCATTTGGTCGGATTTGGATTAGTGATGATGCATGTAAGATTGCATGCCCCCAACATGAAACGGGTAAATTCAATTTTTGTAGTAGCGGTCTAGCGATTAATTTGAGACGTTTAATTAATGATTCAGCTAGACCATTTTGAGTATGAACGTGAGAGACCGAATGCTCCACTTTGATTCCCAGTGCCAAGCAATAATCATCAAATGCCTTAGAGGTGAATTCACCGGCATTGTCTATGCGCATGGATTTGATTGGATGATCTGGGAATTGTGATATCAACAGAATAATCTGGACAATAAGCTTTGCAAAAGTAGTATTGCGGGTGGATAACATGGTAACATAAGTCCACCGAGTGGAAGCATCTATTAGGACCATAAAGTACTGAAACGGTCCGGATGCAGGGTGTATCGGTCCACAAATATCTCCTTGAATCCGCTCAAGAAATTTAGGAGATTCCGTTCTTACTTTACTACTAGAAGGTCAAATTATTAGTTTACCCATTGTGCAAGCATCACATATGTATTCATTAACAGAAGGGATTCTGTTGTGTGTTATGTTATGGCCAGTTGAATTACATAAAATCCGACGCATCATGGTTTGTCCGGGATGTCTTAACCGCTCATGCCATAGTTTGAAAGAATTTGGATCATTAAATTTTAGATTAAGGGCTATATGGAGATTTGAGGGTCTATTGTATGTGTAATACAAGCCAGACGAGAAAGAAGAAAGTTTTTCGACAATCTAAATAGTGAGGCATTAACTGATATTCACTATTGTCCTCAGTGTTCGTCTCAATATGATAGTCATTCTCTCGAATGTCTTTAAAACTGAGGAGGGTACGCTCTGATTGTGGAAATAATATTTGATTACTAATTCGGTACCCATAGGGAGGATTATCGAGGCTCTTCCGGAGCCAACAATTTGAATATCGTCGTCGGAAATTGTAGTGACACTTCCTTTCTTTTCAATTAATGTTTGAAAAATAATTGTCTATCTTTCAAGATAGTATGTGTAGTAGCACTATCTACTAAACACAAAACATTCATCTCCATAAGCACACAATTGTACGTTTCGATATGAGAAATGCTAAGGAGGGCCAAGATTATAGACGCTGATTTATCAGCCGCACAAGGGGTCACTTAGGTCCTACTATATCAAATACGTATTAAATTTTGTAGACAATATGTTCACCCAAGAGGTCATCCTTGTCTATGACAAAGCCTGCTTCAGGCAGGTTGGTGTGGTGTGTTTCACCGTGAGGAGCCTTCCCCTTTTTGTCTTTCAGCATACGTTGATATGCCTCCACCAAATGTTTTGGTGTACGACACGAGCGAAACCAATGTTCATCGCATCCACACTCGTGATAGACTTGTTTGTTTTGTGCACGTGAGCTCAATGGTTGAGTAGATTTTTTATCTTGAGGTGCATCTTTGTCATTTGCACTTTGTTGTGCATTGTTGCGACCTCGGCCTCGTCCCCTACCACGGCCTAGACTTCGGGTCGATCCTCAGCCCCCATTCGCATCATTCCCTTTTTCACATTTTCGGCCTCTAGAGTTTTTCCGAGCAGCATGTGCTTCTGGCACTACTTGTGAGCCAACCGGTCTAGTGTTGTGATTTTTCATCAACAGTTGGTTGTGCTTTTCTGCGACTAGAAGTGCAGAAATAAGCTCGGAATGAGTTTGATACTCTTTGGCCCTGTACTGCTGCTGGAGTACAAGATTGTTTGCATGAAAAGTGGATAGAGTTTTTTCAAGTAACTGTTCATCAGTTATTGTTTCTTTGTACAGCCTTAGCTGAGAAACAATGCGATGTAGGGCAGAGTTATACTCCGTTACAGAATTAAAATCTTGAAAACAGAATGTTAGCCAATCGTATCTGACTTGGGGAAGGATCACATCGTGTTGTTGTTGAAAACGATCCTTCAGGGATCTCTATAACACAAATGGATCTTTTTCAGTGAGGTACTCATTTTTGAGATCTTATTGAGAAAGTGTCTCAAAAATATCAGAGCTTGTGCCTTCTGGGCACAGATTTAGATGGTTGTCCAATTGTGTCAGTAAGGTCCTTAGAAGCTAAGTGGATTTCAACGTCAAGAGCCCATGTCAAATAGTTATGGCAATCAAGTGCCAATTCATCGAATTCACATTTAGTGATGTTTGACATGTTTTTGCTACAAAAAATTAATAAATGGAAATTTATTAAAAATTATTTGTTTGTAGCATTTAATAATTAAGGCTCAATCATAAAAAAAATATGCTAAGACAAAAATTTAATTAAATTTAGGGGATATTAATATTTTTGGGTTTATGACTTTTATAAAACATTTATTAATGGGATTTCGGGCCCAAAAATAATTAATGAATGGATGTCTAAAATATTATTAGTGATTTGAGTTTTTATTTATGGGACTTCAGACCCAAAAATAATTATTGGTAATTCGATTTCAGAATTTTATTAGGCCCAAAAAAAATAAATTAAGGCACATAGAAGGGCCCAAGCCATTAAAAAAATGGCCAATAATGATAATAGGGGCCCAATTTTTAATTTTTAATTTTTAATAAAAGAGTGGCCCTCGAATGGGCCTTAAAACCAGACCAAAACTTTTTTGGGCACGGATATTTGCTCCCCCATTTTTAGTTCTTCACCACCTACATCACTTCACCACAAAAAGAGTTAAGTTCACCCCCTCTTTATTTCCTAAATTGACCAGTTTGTATGTTCACCCCCATTATTTTTGTTCGAAAATTTCTTTCGAACGAAATTGATATGTTCATCTTCTATTTTCGAACAAAATTGAGTTGTTCATTAACTTTTGTCGAACAAATTGTGTTTGTTCATTTTATTTTTCCGAACAATTATATTCGAAAATTTTCTTCGAACAATAATTGGTTGTTTGAATTTTTTTTTTTTGTAACATTTTGTATTTGTTTTACAACTCAGATTTGAACATTTCACAATTTTAAAATCATGAGTTGATTTGCGCACAAACATCTGTCAAGACAATATGAACAAGAAACAAAAGTGGGTGGTTTTTATATGCCATTGAGGCAGAACGAGATCTCAATGATTCTGAATCAAAGCAGTATAACAGCGGATCTGCTCCAAATTCCGGTCTTTGCATCGAAGCAGGCGGTAGTTAAAAGCGATGGCGACGACTACAAATTGGGCATGTATATAAATTATGATTTCCGATCGATCGCGAGCAGAAGCACAAATCATCACACAGATTGGATATGTATACAAACTTCGAATAGAGGTGTGAGCAGATGAATAGGCGCTACGCGGAAGAATACCGGCGTCCATTGGGCGTTTCTGTCGGCCAGAGCAAGCAATTTCAAATTTGGCAGTTGTCTTCGACTTGCGGAAACGTGGCGACGGCGGAGTAGTGGAATCGCGGCTGTGATGAACAACTATAATGAGCTGCTATTTTAATTCATCACAACAGTTTTAATTAATAATGTGTTTGAATGTTTGAATTTTGAAATAAGAACAACATATTTGGGTTTCTCTTAGAAGATTTCAAATCTGTTTGCAAATTTAGGGTTTGAAGAAGGTGGTGAATTGATCTATTTTGTAATTGGAGAAATATAAAGTGTATTTTTGTTTTTTTACAACGTAAGTTTAAATTGAGGAATGAATAGAGTGGTGCACAACTAAAAACTAAAAAACGGGGGGTCAAATATCCGTGGCCAACTTTTTTTTATATAAAAAAATGGTCACCCAAATAGAAAGGGCCCAAGCCCAATTGAGTATTAGGTTTTCCAGAGTGTTGTGGAAGATACAGACGACTTGGTCAGTCTGATTTGGGAGAAGAAATGGCGGATTTTCAGCGCGAAGTTGGCGCCGGTTTTTCCGCCGTCGTGGCACATTGTTTCGTCGTCGCGGCAGAGAGCGCACCGTCGCACAGCCGTCGCTCGCGCAGAGGCGTCGCGGCCGTCGTCGGCGTCGCAGCAGCTCAGAGAGCGCCATCGCGTATCCGGCGTGGAGGCGTCGCACAGAGGCGTCGCTCCGTTCGTCGCGCACCCGGAGGCGCCGTCGTACGGGCGGGGAATCGACGCCGTCGCCGTCTATCGTCCATTTTTCCTCTTCTCAAGCGGGCGGCAGTGGCGTTCTTCTTCTGAAATCTAATTCCCCACTACCCTCTTTTCTTCTTTCCCTCCCCCACTCGAAACCCGATCGAGAATTGTGGTTGTTGGTGCTCTCTGCTTTTTGGCGTTAGATGATTTTCCTCACTGCCGCCATCATTTCTTGTACGCCATTTTCCTTAAATGTAAAAGGCCAACCCGAAGATTGTTTCTATAATTCTAACCCCAAAATGATTTCGGTAACCTATCCCCAAATCCTTCTTTCGTATAGAAGTCAGATCGAAACCCGCGTGATCAGCAAGGGCCGAAGCACCTCTCGAAGATGTCGGCCAAAATGCTCTGGGTTTCTTCCTTCGGAACCTCGTGTGTCAGATCACTTGCCGCAAATTATTGATATGATTAAACAGGTATTCCATTGTCCTTTGATTTATTTTGTTCCTTTTCCTTTATTAATTAATTCATGGTATAAAATATTGTTGTTGCAAAATGGGTTTTGTGGCAGTAGCTATCCCTAACATTGATCGTGGTTGTACGTTTCTAAGTAATTATTGGCTGTGTTTCTGCAAAACTGTAGCCTCTCTAAGTAATATTTACCCTTTTCCGTATCATCGAACCTGCCTGGACCATTTGCTACTGTTTTTCTTTAATAATTTTGAAATTATTGTAATGTATCAGTAATCAGCTCTTCGGTATTTACTCTAAATGGCTTCTCAATTTGTCTTTATAGAAGATCACTCAAGTTCTCTTAATAATAGAAGGGCTTTTAGTACAATCAAGAAATGAATCTTGACAGGGTATGAATTTAATAGTTTTTCATTTTATATAGTTGTAGCCCGTGTCTTTTAATTAATTTTTAATTTTCTAGCGCCAATGTTTCAATCTTATACTAATTATTAATTAATTTATGATTAATTTGATTTTGATGGAAGTAATAACTGTTTCTTTTGGTGACACTGAACTCTTCTTCCAGAGGGATACGTTAGTGGGAGTTGGATAGACAATAGGATCCCATGATATTCGGAAAAAGGATGATAAAGCTTCTGGTGGGATTTTAGTTTCACAAATTTCATGTTCCTGAGTTCCTATGTATTAGGATTTTGCTGTTTGCTTAATGTTGTTACTACTTTGTGATTAATTGTCAAAATAGGTGTCATTGTTGGTGCCAGTTTGCAAAATTCATAGTTCCAATGTAGATGTAGCCATCAACTGCACAATTTGAAAAATCATAATGTAGACATATTGGAGTTGATTTTGTAGGTTCTGTGCTTATATTATGTATTTTTGTGCTTGATTGTTAGTTATTTAGTATGTCTTTTGTAAGAATTTTCTGAACTCTACATATACATTCCTTTCTCCATGAATTCGTCATTGAATTTCTTGGATCTTCAATGGTTATGTTGTCAGCAGGGAAACGCGGGGTTCGTTGAGGTTACATGTTTATCAACAAATTTATCAATCGCATCGAACTGGGTTCGAGAGAGAAATCACATTGTTGTAGTTCCAATGCCAAAAATTTCAGCAAAATAGAGAAGGTGTGTGGTTTGCTAATCTTTGTTATTTTCTCTCGAATCAAGAATGTGGAGTAAGGGGTTTATTGATTCTATTTGACATAATGATTTAGTTAACAATTTTTTTATCTGTTTTGTTATATATATGATAAATTACGAAGCCATGCTCAATTTACCTTTGTGCACCGAATTTGAGTTGCTTAGCCATAGAGATTATGCAAGTGTTCTTCTCTTGTTTATATTATTGTGGTTTGACTTGTGAGTAGAAACTACATTGATGACTGATCTTCTGTACGTGTATTAAGACTCAAATAACGTTTTAAATAGCTAATTTAATTTCAATTATCTCCAGAAAATGAATTAAGTAGGTTGCATTGAACTGAGAGTTTTTATGCTTATGGGTGCATTCCCATGTTGATATCTACAACTTCATGGATAACACCTGGAGTGGAAGCTTCAAGACACCAAAAAAATGGTAAATTCACACTTAGGTATGGCGAGTGACATTGTGGTCCCCAGTGTAGAGCTCCTACAGCTCTTTCATTTGTGTTGGACACAGAGACGAGAAAATGGGAGAGGTTACCACTACGACCAGTCCTTAGGTATGAGTATTGACTTTGCTCGCTTTAAATCATATAGAAAGATCAGTTTTGAGCTTAAATCTCTTGTTAGGACCTGTATGTATTTCCTTGCACACTGGAGCACTTTTTCGCATTTACTTTAGATGGTGATTCAAATTTCACACGTGAGTAACACACTGCCCAGAAGGATTTTAATCTCAGAGTAAGTAACAAAAGACTATGAAGAAATTATTTAGATATATCATTTGCATTTTGTTGCGTAGTCTCACATTAAGCTTGATCACTGTAAGCTTTGCGAGGAGCTTTTATGTCCAAGTTCTTTTTTTAAGTCTTAAAACAAATTGCTATGTTTTGTCTCCCGGAAGTTTCATAAACTACCACCAAGAAAATTTTTCTAAACATAGTATATATTTATCTTCACATGTTTTGAAAAACGAAAAATGCATATTCTCACAATTTTTAGTAATAAATTACGAACTTTTATCCGCCATCCTAGAATTGCAACTTTTACTCCGTTGGCCGTGATTTACACAGAGAATTACTCTCGATCCCCTCTCTGCCTGAAGAAATCTCTCCCTCTGTTCCCCAGATTTGCACCCACACTCGCCCCTTCGCTCTGTGTAACTCGAAAGAGGCTGCTGATCTTTCCCAATCTGTCGTCGTCCTTGAAACCTGCTCTCCGAAAGTGCTCTAAATTGGCGCTAAAAAAATCTGATCCAGCCCCTATTCGTAATTCTTGTTATAAAATATTGTCCTTCGTGGATTCATGAGGATCGATCGTTTTTATAAGTTAAAAGATAAGTTATACTCTTTTATGTTAATCTCAAGTAATTTTGATAGGTTCTTGTTTATTGTGCATTAATTAATTTTTTGTATTTTGTTTTCTGTTTTTGTCAACTACCATCGATGGTTGTAGCTGAAATCATCAACATAAATAAGCACTCAATCGGATCGATTGGATTGGATTGGATTTACTCAGAAGAAAGAGTCTGCAGAATTGATAAGTATCCTATTTAAATATTTAGCTCTTCCCAATAATTTATCTTACTGTTCTATGCATATTATGAGTTCATTAACCTGAAGTTATATGTTCTTAATCTGTAATTATATGTCATATTTTTAATTATGTTTTACTGATATGCATGAGATCATGATTGTGTTCTGAGATTACTGTAATCATGTTTATGTGTTCACATTGTTTTCAAGAAATCAATCAGACAAAGGATGGGCATCAGAGTCCAGTTAATGATATATCATATAGTAGAAATATATGCTTAATTTTGTGTACATATATGCTTTGCTTTTGTTTGTCAAACCCAAACAATCTATGTTGCATCTTTTGTTTATATATGCATCTATGTTAATTTTTATTTTTTTTGATTAAAGCCCAATCAATAGCCTTCTGTATTTGAAAAAAAAAATTATTGACTAATGAATTAGTTCCAGTTATTTTAACTCAACAGCCAAAATAATTTTTTCCTTGTTGTCCTTGTGTTTTTAGCTGGGCCCTAAATTTTTTTTTTAAAAAAAGTCTGAAATTAGAGCCTTATCTTTAGTTAACGGGCTTGTGTTTAAAAGACTTAAATATGAGAGAAAGATGTGGTTCAAATATCAATTGAAATGATGAAAGAATCCGCGTAACATTGAGTTTATGCAAATGAGTTTATAATATATGGACCACTTTTTCAATCCAAAGCTTTTGAGTCGGTTCATTAAATTATTTGAGCCTAATATTTATTATTAGCTGTTGGAACTTAAAGAACCTAGGGTATGTTTGTTTTGGGACTAGCACGGATTTTACATCCCAAACTCAATCCACACATAAAAATACCTATTAAACCTATTATTACTCTTTCCAACACAACACTCATAAAATACTTATTATACCTATTATTATATCTATAAAATCAATCACTATCACACTTTGATTTGACATAAAGTAACATCTCACCCTACTAAAATCCCAAAACAAACACATATTTTTACTATTCTTCAAGGTTTTCACATCTCAGGATTTCAAAGTCATGACTTCCCACGACCCCCTCAATCCCAAAACAAACGTGAATTCTGTGCGGCTAAAAGTTTAGTGTCTGTAATTTAGACTCTCTTTAGTATCCCTTCTCACTTTTCAGGACATTAGATCAATTATCTAATATTACTCATAAATTTCAATCAAGCAATGTCCTAAAAGATTATAGCTACTTGATTAGAGCGGTCAATAATATGATTCATTTTATTTAATTTGATTTATTATGGAATAATTAAAATAATTATTTTTTAATTTATTTTTATTCAAAAGGCAAAAGATAATTATCATTCTACCCCATTTCAATAAGAATGAAAAATGAATATATTATTGAAAAGATTTCATATTGTTTATGAAAATCCTTTAAAGATTGTTTAAGTGAATAAAATTATTACTTGAAAATAAATAGTGAAAACTATCAATAATATAAATTGATAGACAAAAATTGTGGTAGGGGCCAAAAAAATAATTGAGATGGTCGAGGTCGAAAGTTCGTTAAATGATCACTCCAGCATATTTTACCGTGCCACGTGGCAAATCTTGATAAAACTGGCGAGACTTCCGCCCACTCTCAGATGCTTGGTGCGAAACTTATGGGATTGTTGCCACGAATTTTTCAAACTCTTGCCATGAAAAACTTGGCCCAGATGAATTAATTCCCAGGCCCACTTCACCCCATGTTCATGTTTTCGGCCCAACTGAAAGATTTTCAAACCCCTTAATCCGCCTAGTCTTTTAGCTGATGGGCCAAATTTTTTTAGCTGATGGGCCAAATTTATTTAATTCTGGTCCATATGAAATAACTCCCCAGCCCAATCCTATAGGCCAATCTCAAATTAATTTGCAGCCCAATGGTCCAATTTTTAAGGCTGCTGATTTTAATGAGACCAATACCAATTCTCTTTGCCCAACTGGATTTGTTCCACAGCCCCTCCTCCATATCTCTTTTCTTGTATAGCTCGATAAAAATTTGAGGCATTCGTATATAATCATATTTATAAACTGATTTAAAATATTTGAACAGACATAATTTTTTTTATATGTACAAACCCAATTTATAGTTAGTGTTATTTTTTTAATTGTTTTGTAATTTTTCCTTAAAATTTTGAACTTATTGTACCTATGTGCAAATTATTACGAAGTGGAAAAGATTGTTTCTCCCGATTATATAATCATTAAGAATGATTAGCAATGATAAAATGCCTCATGAGATGTGTTTAGAGGACATGAAGGCTTGATGAAATAAGGTGAAAAGAAAATCAAGTAAATCACGAAAGTATGCATACTCGACTACGTTCATCACCAAAAAATTGTATTCACCACCGCATTTGTGGATCCTGTCGGATATAACAGCAAAAGGGCTCCGATCTTGCAGCACAAGAAGTTTATGGTTCTTCCAATATCTCAGACTATAGGAACATTGATTTCTTTGTTCTCGATGTTGATGTTCCTTTTGGTCATTTCCTTTCGTTTTTTGGAAAATAATTTTTGAAAGTTGCTACCGCTCTGGTTGGTCCTTGGAGTGACATCGCTCTTCCTTTCAATTGTGGCGATGATGGTGGCATGTTGTAGATGCATTTTTTCTATGAACTTGTGCTTGTAAGGGGAACTAAAAGAGCATCCTAGACTGCAAGCCCAATTTCATAGAAGAAAAGACATTTGCAAAATGCCACCATTATCGCCACAATTGAAAGGAAGAGCGATGTCACTCCGAGGACCAACCAGAGCGGCAGTGACTTCCAGAAACCATTTTCCATAAAATGGGAGCATAGGACCGAAAATGAATATCAACATCAAGAATGAAGAAGCTAATGTTCCTATAGCCTGAGATATCAGAAGAACCATAAAGAACTTCTTGTGCTGCAAAATCGAGCCCCTTTGCTATTATAACCGTCAGGAACCGCGAATGCAATGGTGAATACAATAGTGGTGATGAGCATAGTCACGAGCATGCATACTTTCGCCGTTTGCTTGATTTCTTTTTCACCTTATTTCATCAAGTCTTCATGTTCTTCAAAAATCATCTTATGAGGCGTTTTGCCAACATTATTTTTCATAGTTATATAATCTGGAGAAATAATCTTTTTCACTTCCTAATAATTTCAAAATTATAAGGAAAAATTATAAAATAATTTAATAAATAACACTAATTACAAATTGGTTCTGTACATATTAAAAAAAAAAAAGCTTCTGTGCAAAATAAAATAAATTATGTCTGTTCAAATTTTTTAAATTAGTTTGTAAATATGATCATTTTTTGAACTAATATACAAATGCCCCAAATTTTAATCGAGCTATACAACGAAAGAATATAAGGTATCTTATACCACAACACTTCTCTCTGCATCTGTAGAGCTGCCCCTGAAACAGTATTAAGTTTGTTTTGAGGAGGCAACTTGGCCGCTAAATACAGTATGTTATTGCCTTCGTTATCAATGTATGAAATCAACAAATCCCTGACGTCATGAAGTTCAAACCAAAGATTGAAAACATCCACAGAGCAGTTCAAAACTGCTATATGAAAGATAGTATCTATGTTCCTCGGGCATACAATATTTGTATAAAATATCAGGGCATCGTCTAATTAGTTCGATCAAGAAATTGCCATTCTCAGACTGTGCAGCCATGAAGCAATACTTTAAAACGTTCACCGAGTTGGGACTCAACATCTTCTTGCCTTAATGCTTCTTCCTAGAGTATGTCGAACAATTTGTAAGCACCATCACAAGATGCCTCCCAATTAACTGCATATACGTAAATATTAAAAGGATTAATTTTTATATGAAAGCTGTTCATCATAAACTTATCATAAAACTGTTTTAAAGTATCAATATTTGGTCAAATATATCAAAATATTCATCACGAGTATTAAAAGTTATAGTCAATAATATCTATAACAATTATAACATACTATCATTACCCAAATTTTTAATACTTCTGATTAGATCTTTGATACTCATGGTCAAATGTTTAATATTTTAAAACTGTTTTATAAAAAGCTTATCATGAATCATTTTCATACAAAACTTTACCTATCCAAATTTTTAGATAGAATGAGTAATCGTGCGACCTATGTATTACCTCTCCATTCCTAAAAAAATGATGGTACTTTTGCTTGACAATATTTAAGAAAAAATACAATGAGTAGAATATATAGTGTGGATATTATGAGGTGGAGACTTGAAAGAATATTTTGATTTAGAAAGTATGCCAACTTTTATAAGGACAAACTGAAAAGGTAACTACACAGGTAGTATTTACTGCAGCAAAATCCTTGTCTTCTGGCGCAACGAAATGCTAATAGTTTTCTTGCAAGTGTTCGCAATTGAGTCTCGTTCTCGTGTACAGCTACAACTAACTCTCTTTTTCCCTCTACAATCTTCACTGCGAGATCTCAAACATTTGGGTATAACAACTGTATATCCTAATCACTTTAATAATAAAACCACCAGGTGTATGCATTCGTCACATTTTTTGTTATATTAATTTGCTTATTTAATTTTTATATCTTTATTTTAAGTCAAATTCATCATAAAATTATATTTTTCTGCACGTTTCAATTATATTAGGCTGCATTTTCATTTTTGTGTCCACCAATGCAGTTGATGGATAGGGAATTTAGGGGGTATTTGACTGAGCTTATAACTTGTTTAAAAGCTTATAAAATGTCTTAGAATATTTAATAAAATAAGATGTCTGATAACTAATAAAATTTTAATATAAATTTCTTACATCTTATATTCTGTAGAAAAATAAATTGAGATGTCCTAACTTATTTTTCTCATCACCACCTACCCACCCGTCTCACCCCGGATTTCACCCACTACCCAAATTCTACTTCAACATAAAAAATAATAAAATTTTATTTTATATTAAAATTAATTTTTAAAAAAATTATGATAAATTATCAAATAACCTAAAAATTGTTAAAGGAAATTACATTTATGTGCCTTCATCAAAAATATTTACTAGAAGGATAGTTTAGTCATTTCATTATGTATCTCATATTCCTGTAACCCTAGCGCCCCCATATGTAGCCTTTCAGGTGAACTGAGTCAACAAATCTATTCTTCGTTTTCTTTATGCTTTATCGATTATCCTAAAACACGTTATCAGCACGAGCCTCTACGAGTAATAGGATTCACGAGAGGATTGCTCAAGCTGTTTCTGGATCAAATCAAATTCGGGATTAATTTTTAATTATTTGCTGAACCGTGAGTTCCCTTTTTAATATTAATCTGAAAAAAATTATTAGGTTTTATGCCTGCAGAATAAATGTTTTCTTGAATATGCTTTATATGATTATTCATGTGATTCCATTAATTCTGCTGAATTGTTTCATATCAAATATGATCCTATAAAATATCTTAAGATTAGGTATTAGATTATTCGATTATGCTTACTGCTGGATATATTCATGATTTAATTCCTATATGTGATATTTATGATTATGCTTTCATATGTTATGTTTTGTATTTTTTCTTAACAAATAAGCAATAACAAAACCGGGAAATAAAAAAAATTCATCGTCTTCGATGATACTATTCTGAAAAATCAGAATTTTTTTTCTCGAAAACTTACTGTTTCCAGATTTTCGAAAACGATTTTTTTTTTTCAAATCAGCAAACCCAGGTTTTCGAATAACAAAACCTATATCAGAGATTTTTAATAAACCTAAATCAAATACTCAATCTGATATTCCAGTCTGTATGAAATTTTTTTTGATTCCAATCTGATATTCCAAATCAGATTTCAAAATCTCCATTTTTCTTTCAAAAACCACCAAAATCGAAACCTACCTACTGCGTCGATGAGACGCGACGCCTGATTGAGCACGACGGTGCGATGGCCCAAGCAATGACCTCGACCGACGGCCAAGTTCGCCGGCAACGCTCGTCGACGCGATGGCTGAAGCTGCAGCAGCTGCGCATCCCCATCGGTGCGACGATGCTCTAGCGCGCGACGCCCGTTTAACGGGGGGCCTCTGGTCCGCGACGGCCACGCGACTCTCGACCGCGAACAGCGACTGAGCGCGAAAAGTGAGCGACTCTGCGTCGGCTGTTGCGATGAGCGACGGCAACTAAGCGCCTGCGACGTCGAACGGCCAAGCGATTCCGTTCAGCGACTATGCTCGAACCACGATGCGCGTTGCGACGATCGATGCGATTCGCACGCTGAATCAGTCAAGTTGAGTAACGTGCGCGCGTAATCCGGCGATTGACACATTTCTCTCCCCGCTTGAATCGCAAAAAATCCGCCGCTGAACCTTTAGCCATTTTCTGCTTCAAACCCGTCGCTGAAAGCATTTCCTTTCATTAATTGGGCTTAGGTCCATTTTATGGGTCTCTATTTAAAAAAAAAAAAAAAATCTTATCTGATTGAGGACCATTACTTGGGCCCTTTATTATGTTTTGGGTCATTATCCTTTTAAATATGTTTGGGCCTTATTATTGTTAAGTTGGTCCTAATTTATTTTGGGACCTAATTATTAATTTATATGGGCCTGCAATCCATTAAGAATTATTTTAAATTGTGTCCTAATTATTATTTGATTTGGGCCTGCAACCCATGAAAAAAAATAAAATTCATGGAAGATAATTATGAATTACAAATAAATGTGATAAAGTATTTTCACAAAGCATCGATAAATATGTGACTTATGGTCTCAAAATCTAATTCAAATACATACATTCTTGAAAAGAAAATAATATTGCATATTGCTACGCTTGCATATTTAATAAATACTCTTCCTTGTGTACAATAAATGGTGAAACGTACTCGACCTAATTATATTGTTTTGGACTCAAAAGTAATTGAGTGTCATTCTCGCATTTTCAAGGAAAGAATTTATGTTTACAAAATCAAATCATCCATGGGTGCCAATGACAAAGCATTGTCTGATAAGGTCAAATTGAATTGATATTACATATTGACCATATTTTACGCGAAAAATGTCCAATATTACACAAAGAACAGTGTGGGGCCTTAAATGCCCTATATTACACAAAGCGCTACTCAGATGGATGACACATTTTTTTTTTAGTTTATTGGGACAAAGAAATTTCTCAAGACTTATTTTGATATTGAACAGTGGAAAGAACCCAAGAGAAAATGGGACAAGACGTACTATTCCATACGAAAGTGAGAATAATGCACCACTTGTAGTAGTGGTGACAAAATTAAATTGTAATGCAAGCACAATATAGAAAACAACTATATTAAATTTTAATGGCAACATGGACTTTGCTTAATGAATTTATCATAGTTCAAGAGTGTTAAAAAGGCATAATGCCTCATTTATTTAAAATACTCATTTTAGTCTTAAAGTTATATAGACTAATGATGAATTTTGAGTAAGATTTTGATATAAGATCTTATTTTTATTAATGTTGGTTCATTAGATTTTATTTAAAACTACTCAATTTATTTAGTATACATGGTACGAATATAACATTTTCAAGATGTAAAGTGATGCATTTACGAAATAAAAGAAAATATTAAGTAAAAAGCAAATTATTTTACTCAAAATGAAAAGTAGATCATTTTATTCAAATTGAAAAGTAAATCATTTTGTTCAAATTGAAACTCAAAAGGATATGAGACTTCTAAAAAGAACAAGGAACAATGTCTAATGAGACAATTATTGAAAAAAGGCTCCATATACATCAAGAGCTAATCGAACCATGTAGAATTTTAAAAAATATTTGTGTCAACGTTATTTATAATTACACTGTGAGAATGTAATTTTAAATATATTTAACAAATGTGAAAAAAAACACATTTTAAAGAAACTAAGATGTTAATCTGGTGGGAAGCACCTCACTACTGTTTGAATTTTTAGTTATATTTTATCACTGACGGACTATGTGATGTTAATTTATATAGGCTTTTGTATAATAATTCATAATGTCGAAGAACTCACATTACGTCCTTATTTTTAGAGTGATACATAAAATGAGATGAAAATTAATATAATGCACGATATCGATCTTGTTGTTGCATTGTCGCACTTCTTATTTTCTGAAACATCAGATACACTATTTATATCTCACTCTGCCTCATTATAAATTTTTAAGGCAAGTCACTCATTCTGCAAAGCCTATTCTTTAGCAAAAGTAACATTGAGACCTGTTAAAGCTAAAGATATAAAATAAAATATTTCATTCTTACACAAGATACATGATGATATTTGTGGATTATACTTAGACATACAGGTCACAAGACATTATGCATGCAAAATTCTTAGCACAAAGTACATGTCTTAGGGCTCACCACCCTAATAACATTATTACATCAAAAGCATCTGATGATTATTGCATATATATCACGATCAATGTAAAGCATCTTGATACCCACGTGCTACACAAAATGGTCTCGCAGAGGCCACCATTTAAAGAAAATACATGGTGGTTAGGTACTGATTATGGGCACCAACATGTCTATCTCTGCATGGGGTTATGCAATATTGCATGCATCTTTACTTATTCGTTCTAGACCCACTGTTAACAACCTGTGTACTAGTTGGTAACTGGATATAAGCCTGATATTTTATATTTACGCATATTTGGTTGTGTTACATATTTGTCTATTGCGTCTCCACAGCGCACTAAAATGGGTTCTTAGAAACGATTAGGTATTTGTGTTTGATATGAATCTCGAATAATTATCCGCTATTTAGAACCTTTGACAGGCGACCTATTTACCGCTAGATTTGCGGGTTGTCACTTAAATGACAGTCTTCCCGTCGTTAGGGGGAGATAAGAAAAATAATTTTCTATGGGAACGACAGGAAGAATCGTGTTCTATTCCCACTCTGTTCATTTGATCCTCAAAACTTCACAATGAGAAAGTGATGTAAAATAATAAATCTTCTGAACGTAACAGATTCGATGCCTGATTCGTTCATTGATATTGCTAAAGTGACAAGGTCTTACATATAAGCTGCAAATGTGCCTGCAAGGTTAGAAGTCCCCAATAAGGGGCACAACACCATAGAAAAGATGTTGCAACCATACTTAGTGGAAGTGTGGTTGAGGCAGTAGCTCCTAAAAGGAAAAGGGGGAGGCCACCTGGTTCGATTGACACCACCCAAATGAAGGAATGATAGGTGTGGCACAATTCAATTCATTGATCATCAATGTCAAAAATACATCTTATGAGATCATCTCTGTTTCTAATTATGTCCAAGAATCATTACTGGAGGACGCTCCGATGTTCAATATGATTCCAGAGAATGAAAAATCTCTATTAATTATGAGAGTGCAAATGAGTCGATGGACAGACATTGCACACAGACTAGTGATGTATTTATTTATTATGTTGCTCAAGAAAATATAGAGCACAATAAAATCGAACCAAGCTCAGTTGTAGAATATCAACAAGAGCAAACTGGCCTAAATACAAGAATCAATCCAGGTAGAACTTGATTTTCTGACAAAGTTATAGGTATTTGGTCTGGTAGTGCTAGCCCAACCAAGTGTAAAGCCTATAGGACATAAATAACTCTTTGTCATAAAGCGTAATGAGAAATATATGGTCCTGATATAGAAAACTTGTCTTATAGCACAAGGTTTCTCACAACGCTCTGAAATTGATTATGAGGAGACATACTCTCCTATTATAGATGTTATAACATTCTACTACTTAATTAGCGTAGTAGCATCCGAATGATTGAAAATGCAGCTTATGAATATGGTTACTGTATATCTCAATGGGGATCTTAATTCAGAGATATATATGAAAGTATCTGATGACCTTCTATTAACCAAGTCAAGTGACTACTTGATTGGGAAAGGTTACAACAACAAAAAACAATGCCCCTTCGTATTTATAAAGAAAATGAGTTTTGGGTTTGCAATTATGATACTTATGTTGATGGATGAACATAGGTACTCTTAATGTAATAAGAGAAATCCTGAAACTAATTAAAATTATTGAGATAAAGGATCTTGGGAAAACTCAACTTTATTGAGTTTGTGGATACTTATCCACCAGTCTGCATATGTCCAAAAGATGTTCAGACGATTTAATATGGACAAAATACATTCTGTTAGCACTCTCGTGATCGGCCGATGTTTGGATTTAAAGAAATATCCCTTTCGTCCAAAGCAAAATGACGAAGAGATATTAGGAACTGAAATTCCTTGTTTAAGTGCAATATGCGCATTATTGTACTTAGCTCAATATACTCGGCCAGATATTAATTTCTCAATGAACTTGTTAACTAAATTTATTACAGGACCAACATAATATCATTGGAATAGTGTCAAGAATGTACTTTGATACTTAAAAGAAATCATTGATATGGGCATGTTATTTATTATATAAATGCTTTAAGGGACGACAAATGAAATTGCAACACTTGAGGAAATATTGAATGCTATCTTATACACTTATACACCAAATAATATGTTATTTGGATCTACTAATGATGGTTATATCTTAACCACATGAACACCCAAATTGATTATGTATTTACCATGAGAAACATGGTGATATCTTGGACATCGATTAAGAAAACTTTGATAGCTATCTCTTTAAGCTATCTAGAGATTAATACCTTACATATAGCAATTTGTGAGTGTATTTAGTGAAAGTCTATCATCACACATTCAAGGAGTCAGTGACTTGAGTTCTACCACTGAAGATCCTTTATGCAATGTATTGCATGCATTGAACAGATGAATCTGTGTTATATAGGTGATATGAAACATATATTATCGAAGTTTTTCTATAACATGCGACAACAATCTTTGCTCAAGATTCAAATAATTTAAGTAAGCTCTAAGGAAAATGTGGCTAATCTATTTACATAATCATTGTCAAAGATAACTTTTGGGAAACATCTTAAAGGAATTTAGATGTGTAAATTTTCTGAGCTCACTTGATAGATGTACCTATCAGTTGAGAGGTGTAGACTTCAGGGGGAGTTTTAATATAGGTTTTTATTGAGTCAACATTCATGCACCATCCATCCTTTCGATTTGGAACAAGGGGGAGTGTTAAAGGAAATTACATTTATGTGCCTTCATCAAAAGTATTTACTAGAAGGATAGTTTAGTCATTTCATTATGTATCTCATATTCCTGTAACCCTAGTTTGTAACCTATATAAAGGGATCTTATACACAAATATAGTAGAATAATCTCCTGGCTTGGTACACCCCCAGATGTAGCCTTTCAGGTGAACTGGGTCAACAAATCTGTTCTTCGTTTTCTTTATGCTTTATCGATTATCCTAAAACAAAAATTGTATTAGACAAACATTTCAACAACTAGCTAATTAAAAAAATATCTAATAAGCTCTTAAAACAATTTATAAGATGTTTAACATAAGTTTAACCAAACACCCATTTACTTTAACAAACAAGATAAGATAATATTACCATACAATCCTGAGTGGATGTATTTCGATAGGACCTCAATCTGACTTTGTTTAGGCCATGAGTGAAAAATTAATCTCTGTGCATTCTGATTCTTCGGGCAGAGAGTGAAACAGATTCCTCAACTGCAATCTGATCTTCTCATGTCCGGACTTGAGTAACAGATTCTCCATCTTCTTCGGGCCGATATGGAGGAACAATATGATCTTCCACACGATGTTTCATAGATTCAAGAAAGAGATAGTTGTCATCTATTTTTGCCCTTGCCAAGCTGCATAGAGTAGTGGTAATATCGCTCATGACAAATTAAACCATCATGCATTTCCAATATTTTTAAGCAATTCCGACATGGCCACCATTAGCGGCATAAAAGAACGCAGTCTGTCCTTTGTGATTTTGTATTCGGACACTAGACTCATTGATTAGAATTATATTTGCATCAATTAATACTCATTTTGATATGATTTTTGATTTTTTTTTATTGCATTTATGATACTAATTGCTATATATTTGATTATTGACCTATTTTGCAAAGAATTGTGAATTTATAGGAAAAATGAGGTAAAAAGGTGAAAAAACGAGCAAGTTTAATAAATTTCAGATTTATTAAATCAATCCAAATGGTACAAATGTACCATATGAAAGAGCTTGAAGAGGATCACAACGCAAAAAGAATCGAGTCAATCGGAGTTTTACTAAAGTGGGCAAAAATGTGATTTTTGCTATTTTCGGGGACTGATTTATAAAATTCGTGCATGAGACCCTATAAATACCCCTTTTAGTTAGATTTTAGTGATAATGATAATTACTTCATCATAATTTTAGGTAGATTAGATTAGGATTAGATTAGTGGTAGTTACCAACTCCCTCTCTTTATATTTCTACTCCAATTTCTTAAATTTATTTTGATTTATCCATTAGATTTTTAATCAATAGCAATAGACAGATTCTCCATTAGAATCTCTACATTCCTATAGTTCTATTTTAAAAATTGTTGATGATTTCATTAAAGCTTGTGGATTGAAGTTTTTCCAATTATTGCAAATTTCTCTTCATTTGGTAAGATCTTTCTAATTCTCTTTAAATTCATTGAATGTTGATTGATTTCATGTTTTTTTTTTTTTTTTATAGTTTTCATCCAATTAGCCATGTGGTAAACTCTTCTATGCTTTGGCTGATTAAAGTTATGTATTGATTTTTGTGTTGATTCATGTTATATCTTGATTGTGTTGGTATGTTTGGTTCGTAAGATAAAAGTATCTATCCGTAAAAAACATGCATGATTTTGACGGATAGATACTTTTATCTTACGAACCAAATGAGCCTCACTAAATGATCTTTTGAGCCTTGATTGTTTGCTACTTGAGATTAGTTAGTTTGTGATGGATTTCTAAATTTAAGATGGATATTAATTAATTAGTGATGAATTTCTTAATTTTTTATGACAAATTTCTATCAAAAATATATTATTTTATTAAAATAAAAAAGAATTAATATTTTAAATACAATGACTGATAAATCCGTCATTAACATATTTTGATTAGTAAAATATTTATTTATATAGTATATATTGATGCACTAAAAAAATGTATTTTGTCGATCGCTTAATATGAAATAAAAACATTTAAGTCTTTTGATTTGAAGCTTATATTATAGGTATATGTAGTCAAATGATGATAGGCTTTATTTTTACATTTGAAGATTTAATGGTTTGTGGACTTTTTCTTCAAGAAGCACCGTGAACGTTTAACTGTTCTTGGGTTTTAAAATTAAATTTAAAATTTATATTATTAGGATGTTTTCAATTTGATCCACCGTGGACGTAAAAACGGATTTCTTCATTTCCTTTATATAAATTTCGAAAGAAGATAGACACAAAATTAAAATAATTAATACAAAATATAATTTTATTGAACCCATTATAATAATTGAGGTCCATATAATATGTCTATATTTTTTCTAACTTTAGAAAAATTTATTAAAAAAAATATACAGAGAATCCAAGTCCCCATAAACATAGTGTGTTCTGATATTGGGGTGAAGTTTTATCTGATGCCACGCGAGGAGGAGGAGGGCTTATGGACCACACTAGAGATTGTATTACACAGTAGCCAACATCTTGTATGCATCATCATCGGCTTGTTTTTTTCTTTTTTTTTTAAATATATTGGATTATGATTTTTATTAGGGTGATTTTGAAAGGGGTTATGTTTTACATTTTTATTTAAGTAAAATCGTTAACGTGGCTTACGATTTCAAAAGGAATTGTTATCTGTTGGTTAAAAAGAAAAACCTCATCCTCGTGCAACTCTATTAATATCTTAATATTATATAAAGACGAAGTTATGAAATCAACCAAAATGCTTGATTTCGAATTTCCTCTATTTTTATTAATTTTGGCATTAAAAATTAATCTCGACCTTATAATTAAAGTGTTTTAATCTTGACCGTACATTTTATATTTTATAAATATATATCTTATATAAATTTTATAAATATATTTATAATATCAAATCATGTATCTAATTTTTTAATCTCAATCATTCATCTTAATTTCTATATTTTTATAAATTTCAACTCCATAAACATTATTGTTCTCATCTTTTAACCTTATTTCTTCGTGCGTCTCTTGCTTTTTCTTATTTCTCTTCGTCGTATTCTAATATTCAAATTGTATTTTTTTTGCAGGTTCATATTTCACATTTAATAATCTGGTAAAATAATATTTTTCTAAAGCTACACAACTTCCGTGGTTTTCTTTTGGAGGTAACGTTTAGTTGCTATAATTGTAGATCTATTTGATTTAAAAAATTTATATTTGAATTGCAGATTTATTTTAGAGCATAATATTGTGTATGCGTTATCCATGTGTATATAATTTTAATTTTATGATATTTGAATTGCTTATTTGTCATTTTAATATTTATTTCATGTTTTTAATAGTTAAAATTTGGATGTTTGAATTGTTTTCTTTTCTATTGCTACACAATTTTCATGGTTTTTAGGTAATATTTAATTGCTACAATTGCAGATCTATTTGATTTAATTTTTTTATGTTTGAATGATTTATTTATCTTTTTAATATTTTTTTTCATGTTTAAATATGCTGATATTATTTTTTTATATTCAGTTTTAATTGCAGGTTTGTATTAAAATCATTGTGTCTGTGTCATACATACTGTAAATTATTTTACACCGTAAGTTATTTATAATTCTAGAACCAAAGATGTTATAGAAATAATATTGTGTACGCTTTGTGAATGTGTACATATTTTTTAAGTACTTAATTTATTTACCACAATATTGTTTATGTGTTGTGCATGTATAAATCATTGATATACATATATGTTAAATTCAAGAAATCAGATACGCAAATATATATGTATATATATATATATATATATATATATATATATATATTATAACTAATTAATACACGTGTATATAAATTCAATAAATCTTAACAAAATAAATTTTATAAAATATTTTGTTCTTGATTATTTTAATAACATTTGTTGATATATTCTTGATTTTCTTTTAACATACCTATTTAATATTAAAAATTCATATTATATAATATTATGTTCTTGATTTTTAGTCATATATTTTGATATGTTCTTGATTTTCTTTTAACATACTTATATAATAATAAAATTTTAGAAATAATCATAGGGTACAAAAGTAATACACTATTTTCAAATAGATACAAAATTTAATTATTGTATGAATAAAATAGCCTCAAATTATATTTTAATATTGCGTGAATACAAAAGTAATACACTATTTTTATATTTTAAATATTATGTGAATAAGATAGCCTCAAATTATATAAGTATAGAATTATATTATCGAATAAATCTGTATATAAATATACAAGAATCGAAATATATTAATCCACATAATATAATCTATATTAATTTTTTTTTAATAATTCCGCATAATATGTGGTTTACGTACTAGTTATATATACATTAACTTTTAGTAAAATTAATTATAATAATTAATTAAAAATATATTTGAGTCACTTGAATGCTCTCGAGATTTAGTACTCCTATATATATATATAATTATATTTTAATTGTTATGTTTTTTAGTGATCCAATCTCATCCTACTCAACTCCGTTGTGGATTCATAAATTAATCTATGTTTTTCTTCAATTATCAAATAGCTGATAGCATTCAAAGCACAATGCACTCTTTAAAATTAGTTTTAAGTTTAGTTGTAAATTGATCGTTTAATTAATTTTTTGCTTGTAATTAATTTCAAAACCAACCATGAACTGTAATTATTGTAATGCATCATCATATACAAATACTCTTAGGCTCCATTTAATGGGATGAATTTGAAATCCGATTTCACACACAAATAAGCACTCTCTTCAAGAAATATAAAAATATATACTTGGATTTAAATTATATTTAAAATGAAGGAATTCTAAATTCTCACCAAAATCATGTCATTTAAGATTCCTCATTTCTATTTCTATCCCTATCTCTATCTCTCCTTTACTTTTTTCATTATCCCCATCCTTTTACAATTCATGATTTGAATATTTGTCTTTTTACATGCATTTTTTTTAAAATCCATTAATATATTTTCAAATCTATTCATCCAAATGAACCCTTAGAGATGTTCTATGGTTTTATAATTGACTTGATCTAATTTTTATTTTTAGGGTTAGTTGCTATGGTACGTTTTTTCGCATGAGGTGCATCATATGTTTTTTTTTTTTTTTGCAATATCATATTAACAAGTTTAACTCTATTTATTTGTGCAACACAAACACACACACACATTTTTTATGTGCACATGTATTCACAAGTTCAATTAATATACAAAAATATAAATTCAATTAATAATATAAATAAGTACACCATTATATATCACAACTTCAAATATGTCATAAAAGTTAAAAAAATATATTATATTCATACTTTTTATGCCCTTCGACGAGTCTGGCCACTTAAAAACTCCTATCCAATGATCAGGTTTTGATTGAACAATATTATATTCACAAGTTTTAAATTTTTTATTAGTGTATTGCACCTGATGGTTAGAATTGTTAGTGTAATGTATCTGAAGGGATAGAAGAAATTTGGATATATCGAATTCCCCTCGATATTTTCTAATATGCCCTGGAGAAGAACGCGCGGGCTGACATGCCTCCGGCCGGGTTGACCTCCATCAACATCCACACCCTCGAAGCGGGGCTAACTCTGCCCCTGCATTCGATCGTCAGACAATTTTTGATGGACACCAACCTCGCCATCACCCAGCTCACTCCGAACGCTTGAAGCAGTTTTCTGGGCATGCTGACGATCTTCGGCTTTGAGGGTTATGAAAACCGATTAACGACGGCCGAGATTAACGAGCTCTTCACCGTAACTCGGTAAGCCAAGGACGACAAAGGGTATTATTACCTGAAAGATCGCCCGAAATAAAAATTCTTGGAAAGCCTCCCAAATAAAATCCGCGACTGGAAGGAGCAGTTCGTCTTTATTGGCGGGGACTGGCGAGCTTCTACCAGTAATACTGGGCGAGGAGGGCGTATTTATTCCCCCGAGGAATACGGGGAAGCTAGCAGTAGGTGGCGTATTTTGGTGTGTGTGAGTTGGATTAGATTTACTAATCTAATCTTCTCTTTTACAGGTCCGAAGCACCACAAATCGAGCCGCGGCAAGCCTGACGTGTCCGTTGGATTTGATTTCGTGCGGACTGTGTGTTGCTTGCGGGAGTTGAAAGATTGGGACGTCAAGCATCTGTGCCAACACCATTGCCAGAGGCTTGCCGGTGACTTGACCTCACCGCATCATCTCACTGCTCAAGGGCCAGAGCCCCAAGGTTTTGAACTCTTTATAGTTCGCCCAATTGTCAGTAAAGCTCGCCAGGATGCTGACTTCGGTTTGCTTTAATTGTGCAGGTAAAGGTGCAGTAGTGGCATTCCCACCTATCGAGGTCCCCGAAGCTTACCATTTCCTAGCTCGCCAATTAAAGATGGGAAGACATCGCCCAAACCACGCCGTGATTCCTTCGGGTGCCGCCCTGGAGGCGACCAAAAAGGCAGAGCTCACCGGGACGGCTCCTACCACTGAAATGGTTGGGGGCTCTAGCTCACAGAAGAAGGCCCCGGCCCCCCAGCAAACAAAGGAGCAAGTCGCTAAGACCAGGAAGGACTCTGGTCGAGGTTGCTCCGGATCTGAGCGAGGTTCTCAACCTCCGACCCATCAACCCAAAAGAACTCTCCATCGCGGAGATGGATCGAGAGTAAGCGAGGAAGAGGCTCGCTCTCAAAAGCGAACTCGAGTCGCACTGCGAGACGAGGATAATGAACAGAGTGATCGGGGAGGCTCCGGATCTGGCCATGGTGGCTCGGGGCGATCGATCATTCCCCATTCTTCCCAAGCTCCCCCAACTCCTCAAAGTGCACTGCCTCCATCCCCATACGGGATCCCGATTAACGATGACACCGTCATCGGGCTCAACCTCGACCGGTTTGGGTAAGTGGATAACACATATCGAAGTTAGATGATGGTTCCTTCTTCATTTTATTCTAACTTTTTCATGATTGCAGATATGCTCCCGCTGAGTTTTCCCATCGCCCTCACGCTCTTCACAATGCTAAGGGGTCCAAACCGTTGGCATCTGTGAGGGAGCTTCCACCCGGACCAGCTCGCCGCATCTTCTCTGAGGCTCCCAAGTACCTCCCCGCATCCGAGCTCGCCCTTATCGAGAAACAAAAGCCTGCGGACCGAGCAAAGTTGGCGATGTATCATGTTTGTGCAGCTCTAGCTGCAACTCAAATGGTAACCGACGATATTACCACTGCCGACCAAGCTCGGTACGACACTAAGTCCCTCATTGCTCGTTTGGGGATGAGCAGAAAAAGGCTATTGACGAGTTCACTGGGATGGAAGAGAAGGTGAAGGCCTCCCTCGTGGCGGAGCAAAATGCACTGAGGAAGCTAGAGAAGCTTCAGGCTGATTTCACCCGTCAAAGGGTTGAACTTGAATCATCTAGCCACGAGCTCGCCGATGGAAGGGAGGAGCTCGCTAAGATGAAGGACGAAGTGAGCATTGTCCGGGAGTAGAACAAGGGGAACTTGGCGGAGTGCTCTAATTAGAGAGAAGAGGTCGCCGCGAAGGTGCTTTAGATCGCTGAGCTTCGTGGCCGTGCCGATGCTTCAATTTCACCAGAGGCGCTGGAGCTCACAAAGACAGTCTCCATAGACCTCCGCTTCATTTTGTGCTATCCGTACTTTCCAGTGGGCACGGATGTATGAGGATGATGAATGGGAAGCGATGGTGTCGGAGTTTGATGACTGCTTGGCCAAGGCTAAAATTCCGGAGGGCACGGAGTTGAACATAGGCGACCTCGCCGGATATGGAATTAACTTGGATTCCGCCCGGGACCGTTTCAACATTATTCAAACTTTCGAGGTTCCGTTCGTCAAAGCTGAGGGAGAAGCGCGAGCTGAGGAGCGAACTCCCCCTACTGTTGAACAGATGGAAGAAGCATGTGGGGACATCATGTTGGACACTAGTGTGCTGGACACTTGTGGGCTTACCGGCAACATCACCGAGCTACCTGCACTTTCTCCTCCAGTCGGCCAGGTTGGTGTCAGCGAGGTTGCCCCGGAGGTCGCCCATACAGAGGGCCCAACTGATGCCTCCACCACTCCTGCTCTTGACACCCCTACTGCTCCCGAGACTTAGGGGTTTTCAGTTTTCTTAGTATTACTTTTTTCTTTGCTTTTGTTCTTTTTTGTTTTGCTAAGTAGGAGTAGCTCGCCGTGTACTGTATAGCTCGCCCAGAAAGAAGCTTGATTTTTGTACTTCAAAGATGGCTAGCTAGTTGACCTTTGTAACTAGCACCACTTCGTATACTTAGAAAATTTTCTAAGTATTTTTATATGGACATGAACTTTTTACTTCAACTTGCCTTGCTTTACTTTTTCGCACGTTATATCCTTAGTTAGCTCGTATTTATATTTTTAGTACTTATTTGTTCGTCTTATTCCACTTTGGGAAGCGAATCATTCGTTTTACATCGCTTCGGACTACGAATTGTACTTTTGTTTGTTTAGTACGTATTATTAGTCTTATACCACTTAGGTTCGCAAATCTCTCGTCTTAAGCCATTTTGGGCAGCGAGTTGTACTTTGTTTGATTCACTTGGGCGATTGGGTTTCGAGAACCTTGCCTTAGACGTTTTAATCGTCTTTATGTGAATTTTTCTAACTTTGGGCAGTGGGTACTTAGTGATCCTTTAAGTAGGACACCTTCGCTAACCCTGGGCACTTCAGCCTTTGCCTTGAGCTTTAGATTTTAACGTTCAGGACCTTGGTCCATGCGAGCTTTAATAGCTTAAATAGTTGACATTTCTGGAAAAATTTCTAACTTTATATAACAACGTAATTTACACTGGTTGTCATCAACACTTCTGATGCGAACCTTTAACTAATCTATTACAAAATTTCGTTGCATCTTCTTCTATTGGTAGAATTTCTTCAGATGCGCTGCGCTCCAACTATACGACGAGGCTTTCCCTTCCATGTCTTCAAGGTCGTACGTCCCATTTGCCCAAGCTGCGGTAACCTGGAATGGTCCATCCAAATTTGGTCCGAACATACCCGGTGGAGTTGCTAGCTTTCTTCTTAGTACCAACTCCCCAACCTTGAAACTTCAATCTCGGACCTGGGAGTTGTAGTACTTCTCCGCTCTTTGTTTGTAGGTGGCATTCTTCAATTCCGACGAAGCTCTAGTTTCTTAAGCAAGTCCTTCTCCACTGCTAAAGCTTCGTCGTTCTCTTTCTCCTCATATCCTACCACCTTCCAAGTCTTGTTCTGAACTTCCACCGATACAACTACTTCTGTTCCGAAGGCTAAGGTAAACGGTGTTTCACCGGTACTTCCTCGGTACGATGTTCTGTAAGACCACAGCAGTTCTGGAAACTCATCTGCCCAACTTCCTTTCTTATCCTCGAGACGGATCTTCAATACGTGCTTCAGAATCTTATTCACTATTTCAACTTGACTGTTCGACTGTGGATGGTACGGAGTTGAGTAATGTTTCTTGATATTCCACGAGCTGCAAAACTCTCTCAACTTCTGACCGTCGAACTATCTGCCGTTATCCGTCACTATCGACTGCGAGAGTCTGAATCGGCATATCAGATTTTTCCATATGAAAATAATCATTCTTTCCTGTGTAACGGTTGCGAGTTCCTCGGCTTCATCCCACTCAGTGTAGTAGTCCACCGCTACTAAGGCGAACTTCACACCGCCTCTGCCGGGTAGGAATGGGCCGATCAAGTCGATACCCCATTTTGTAAAAGGTCATGGGCTGAAGACTGATTTAAGTTGGGTTGCTGGAGAATGAATATTTGGAGCAAATAGCTGGCACTTCCGGCATTTTCGGGCGAAGCTGATGGCATCTCTTCGTAGAGTGGGCCAGTAGTACCCCTGCCTGATTGTCTTGTATGCCAAAGCTTGCCCCCCAGCGTGACTCCCACAAATTTCTTGGTGGATTTCTTCTAACACCTTACTTTTCAGATAAGCATTTGAGTAGGGGTAGAGAGAATCCACGTTTGTAAAGTTGGCCATCTACCAACGTGTATCTGGCTGTTTGCTTCACCAACCGACTAGCTTCCCATGCGTCAGCTGGGACCGATACGTCCTTCAAGTATTTTTCGATCGGAGTGCGCCAATCTTCTCCATCTTCCTGCCCCCCACTCGAAGTCTGATTTACTTTGTAATCAGACGTCGAGGGGTTCTTCAGCTTGGTGATGACGACCTGCGTCAACCCTGCTTCTCCATTACTGGTAGCTAGTCGGGCTAGTGCATCAACTTGTGTATATTCCACCTTGGAATCTGCTCGATGTAAACTTGCTTAAACATCGAGATCAGATGTGCTACTATCTTCTGGTACATCATCATCCGCTGGTCCTTAGCTTCATATTCTCCCCGGACTTGGGATATTATTAACTGGGAATCTCTAAAAATCTGAAGATTGGTTGCCCCCACAGCTAATGATAACCTAAGTCCGGCTATCAATGCTTCGTACTCTGCTTCATTGTTGGTTGCCCTGAAGCCGAACCGGATTGCTGAGGTGAAGACTTGTCTGTCTGGGCTTATTAGTACCACACCGGCTCCCGCTGCTGTGCTGGTTGATGATCCGTCAACGTAGAGGTGCCACAAAGCTATACACCCCCTTGTCGGATCTTGTGGGAAAGTTAGCTCGACGATGAAATCAGCGAACGCTTGTCCCTTGATCACTGTTCGGGGAGCGTAGGTTATATAGTATTGGCTAACTTCTAGTGACCATTTCAACAAGCGTCCCACAATGTCCGACCGGTGTAGTATTTGCCTTAGTGGGAACATCGTCAACACCTCCACTGGATGATCGAAGAAGTAGGGCCGCAATTTTCTAACACTCATCACCAGTGCGTAGGCTAGCTTCTCTGTTGGGGTATATCGCAACTCTGCTTCGTGTAAGGCTTGACTTACGTAGTAAACTGTTAGGTGCGTCTTGCCCTCTTCTCGAACCAGTACTGAACTAATGACCACCTCCGATGCTGCCAGGTATAAGTATAGCTGTTCTCCAGGTACTGGTTTTGATAGTATCTGCGTGTTTGCCAGGTACTCTTTAATGCTTTCAAAAGCTTTCTGGTACTCGCTCGTCCATTGGAAATCGTCCTTGTGCCTTAGTTTGTTTGCTTTGATCTCATCAAAAAACGGACGACTCCGGTCACCGGACCTGGAGATGAATCGATTCAAAGCTGCCAAACATCCTGTCAGCCTTTGAACATTCAGTACTGAGTCTAGCGCCCCCATATCTATAATGAATTTAACCTGCGTCGGATTGACCTCGATTCCTCTCTGGCTCACCATGTGTCCCAGGAATTTCCCTGAGTGGACGCCGAAGCTGCTCTTCTTTGGATTCAACTTCATATTGTAGTGGCGTAGTAAGTCGAAGGTTTACTTAAGGTGGTCAAGGTGATCCTCCTTCCGCAAACTCTTGACTACTATGTCGTCCACGTACACCTCCATGGTGTGGCCGATGTGTTGATCAAACATCTTGTTCACCAACCTTTGATAGGTAGCTCCGGCGTTGATGAGTCCGAACGACATCCTCTCCCAAAAGTATATGTTCTTGTTAGTGTAGAACGATGTATGTTCTTGGTCATCTGGGTGCATTGTTATCTGGTGATAACCTGCAAAAGCGTCCATGAACGTCCTCATCTCGTGGCCTGCAGTGCTATCGAGAAGTTGATCAATGTGGGGCAGCGGGAATTTGTCATTTGTGCATGCCTTGTTTAGGTCCATGAAGTCGATGCATAATCTCCAGGTTCCGTTGGGTTTCTTCACTAGGACTGGGTTTGCAACCCACTGCGGGCACAATGCTTCCTTGATCAACTTGTTGTCTAATAATTTCTTCACCTCTGTGGTTAAGGCCTCATACTTGTTTGGTCCGTACCTTCACTTCTGGCAAAAAGGTCTCCTCGTCGGGTCTATGTTGAGCCAGTGGCATGCATGCTCCAACGGGATTCCCGTCATGTCTTCATGGGACCAGGCAAATACTTTCAGTTGGACTTTAAGAATTCTTCCATCTTTGACCTGTACAGCTTTGACAACTCGGAACCTATGAAAAGTTCCAAGTCTGCCTTGTTTGGGTCCACCTGGATAGCCGTCCATTCCTCCATGGGGGTGGTCTTCCTTTTCTGGCTCTTCCACCTTGGATCCTTAATGAAACCATCCCAGTCCTCATTCGTCATAGGTTCGTGTCCTATTCAAGGTTCGAGATCTTCACTTCCTCCATCAACTTTGGCAGGTTCATCAACTTTTTCTGCTTCTTGAGGGGTTGGATTGGATGGTCCTTCAATTTGGGACGGTTCTTCAACCTGGGATGGTTCTTCAACCTGCGGAGCTTTGTCAACTTCCATTGGCACTGGTTCTTGACCTGGTTCTTCTGCTTGAGTTTCCATCACTTCCTCCATAGGTGCCGGCTGTGAGTCTTCCACCGGTTCCTGCACTTGGGCGACCTCTGCTGTCTCTTCCGGTAGGTTGTCCACCTCCATCAACTCAACTTCAACTGAGATGATGTCCAGGATGTTTGGCTCGTCTGCCGGAATTTGTGTTTCTTCTTCAAGTACATGGACCGGTGTTACATTCTTGTTTAGCTGACCACTTTTGATTTGGAGCAAACACTCTCTGGCCTTTTTCTGGTCACCTTTTATGGTCCCGGTTCCTTTTGGAGTTGGAAATTTCAAAAAATAATAGTAGGTTGAACACTCCGCTTTGAATTCATGAATAAAGGGGCGGCCAAGGAACCCATTGTAGGAAGACTGCTGGTCAACGACAAGGAAATCTACGAGCCTAGTCAGTCTCCTTTCTGGGTCCTCGGCCGATACAAGTTGGACGCTCAACCTAATCTGACCTATGGGGACGGTTACAGCTTCTACGAACCCCACTATCCTAGCATTACTAGGTTCTATATATGACTCAAAATCACCTAGCGCATCTAGGGTTGATTTGAATAAAATGTTGGTGAATGCGCTTGTGTCCACTAAAAGCCGGTGAACCTTGACGTTCATGATGTTGGCGCTGATCTCCAACAAGTCGTTATGGGGGGTTAGAATCCCCTCAAAGTCCGCCTGAGAAAATGTGAGCTCAGCAGTCGGTTGAGTAGCGGGCTTGGATCCAGAACTCCCTTCCTGGACCTGGTTGATGGCTCAGACCTCTGCCTTCCTTTTTCTTTTCGAGATGGAATGTCTTCCATCTTCAAGACCTCCGACAGCTCCAACTTGTTCCTCGAGAACCAGGAGTTCTTGAGTTGGCTCTTGATCTTGCGGAGGTGGGAGAGGTGCTCTGCGTCTATGTTGAGGACCACGTCAGTCCTCATCCTCTTCTTCATCGTCGGAGACCTCTCTTCTCTCGATCCTGGTTCTCATTGCCGGTGCCTTTTTCACAAACTCGGCCAGCTTCCCGTCCTCGTAAAATTTCCAGAGTTGTTTGAGGAGGTCGTGACACTCGCTCGTGAAGTGGCCGATGGACTGGTGATAGGCACAGAACTTGTTTGGGTTCAACTTCGTGCGGTCCTGACGGATTCTCCGAGGTTTGTTCAACATTGCCTTGTCCTTGACCGCTGCGAACACATGGTCAATGGAGACGGTAAGTACTTGGTTGAGTTTTTCCTTGAACTCGTCTCCGTCCCCAAAAGCTTTCAAGTTCCGGGGAGCTTTGTAAGTGCCCCCGGACTTCTTCCCTTACTGCTTCTTTTCAGCTGAGGCACCGACTTTTTTCAGTAGTGCCTCCTGCATAGCCACGTACACCCGGCCTTGTGTCGAAACTCGGCGTAGGTGTTGCGGCATGCAAGGTGCATTTCTTTCCAAAGCTCGGTGCCCTTCTTCAATCCGGCCACCACAATGATAATCTTTGTATCTTCACTCACCGGTTCGCCTTCCAGCAGTATTTTGTCGAACCTCTCAAGGTACTACTGGTCGGTTTCGTTCTCGCCTTGATGGATGTTGGCGAGTCGGTGCTTCTGGGTCAAGTATGACCCGTACCCCGAGAAGTGGGCCAGGAACTCCCGTGTAAGTTGGCCAAAAGATTGGATTGACCCCTGGGCGAGTGAAGAGAACCAGCGGTGGGCACGGTCCCCTAGGGTTAATGGGAAGTTCCGACACTGGGTTGCGTCTGTGGCGCCCACGGAGATCATGTAGTCCGCATACTTGGAGATGTGGACTTTGGGATCAGATTCTCCCTCGTATGCGGACATTGTCAGAAATTGTATCTTCTTCTGAACTGGCGCCCTCAGTATGGCTGACGCCAGTGGTGATGCCAGAAGTGAGGTGGCATCAACTCCGCCAGCTTTGGCAGCTACCTGCATTTGCAACTGCTCGACTGCCTTTTTTAGCGTGGCTAGCTCATCATCGTGAGCTACCTCTTGTGGAGGCTGTTCAAAGGTTGTGTGCCTCGTGGACGCACGTCCCCGTAGTCCCTCGCTCTAGGGTAGCCCTTCGATGACGGGCTGGAACCGGAGGCCTCCGTTTGGGCCAAGTCTGTCCGCGGCCGGCCTCCTTAGTTGATCATATGCGGACCTACGCAAACGTAGATCCGACTCTTCTCTCCGTGATGAAGCAGGGGCCGACACTTGTTTGACTTCCTCCCGTCTGGGTCCCAATCTTCCCCGGAGGACCTCCCTTGATTGGTGGGTCACCGATGCCTCCGTGTAGGCAGTAGTTCGCCCATCCTGTGAACCTAGTATGTCTGCCATTTTGGTCTTCCCAGTATCCTCCCTGTGTTGGTGAGCTCTCGTGGAGCTCGCCTCTTGTTCAGCGGGGAGCTCGCTGGCATGCCCCCGGGTCTGGGTGGCTTGAGTTCTCCTAGTTGTCTGCTCCCAGTCTCATTTACTGGAGCTCGCCGAGATGCCTGGGCGATCTCGCCCTGCTGCCTTTGTTGCTGCCTTTGCACTGCAGCGATCGTCCGCTGAAGCTCGTCGGGATCATTGACGATGTCCCTCAGAGCGGGATTCAGCCCATCCTGGGCCGCAAGAGTAGCTTGAGCTCGCTGAGGAGCTCGCGGCACATCATTATGTTGGGGAGCTCGGCGCGAGGTCTCCCCGTCAACTTGATTCTGTGGAGTTTGTCCCTTTCATCTTCGTTTGGTGGCAGATGTGTTTTCTTTTGACATTTTCAAGTTTAGATGGTAGTTTGTTTGGTTCAGGTGATTAGTTCGTCTAGGTCGGCAATTTTCAGCAAAGGTGAACTTGATTAAGGTCTATCTAGCCTTGCATGTGGGTAAATTGTCCAGAATTTGGTTTATTTACTCACATGCATGCGTTTAGGATCCCTTTTTGTTGTGTTTCAAGTCTGGAATTCTGGGTTTTTCGCCGGAAACTGGTAATTTCAGCTTATCTTCAAGTGTTCTTATTTAAAGTCAAGAACACCTTCAAGTTTTTCTTCAAATTCTCACAAATTGTTCTCTTGATTTTGACGATCGAAGGTTCGACGCACCCTCCTTCTAGTGCCAAATTGTTGATGGATTTTGGTAAATAATATGTTTATGGCTGTTAATCAACTTAGGAATCCACCAAACAATAACAAGGATTAATATGTTCTTGAGTTATAAAGTAGAGAGAGAAAGAGTAAGAGTTAGAGTTAGAGAGAGAAAGTAATGTTTGGATTATGAAACTTAGAGAGAGAAAATACATGCAAGAGACCTATTTATAGGTTTGCTTGTTGTGAGGTGGCACCTTGTGAGCCTACTTGGCTTTAGGTGCTGACAAGTATCCTTGACACTTGTCCTTACTCACAACTATGCTTCATTTACACTGCTTCGTCCTATTACATCGCTTCTTTCTTCCTATACAATTAGTGTATCTACTCCGAGTTTAGGCGAGCTTCTTCTGCGAGCTTCATTGCCTTGTGCCTTTTCGGTGTAGTGTGATGATGGACTTCTGCTTGGTCTTCTTAGATGTAGGCGAGCTCTTGGACGAGCTTCTCTATAGGTGAGCGAGCTCTCCTGCGAGCTTCTCTCTCTTGGTCTTGGTCAGCCATTGACTTGGTTGAGAAACGTCCGTGCGAGCTTCCCCGTCCTTGAGTGTCTAGGCGAGCATCTCAAGGTTGACTTGGTCAGAGCTGATGGTGTTTCTCCTAGGTAAGTCAGCGACCTACTTAGCCTTTGGCTAATTAATTCTGTAATTACCCTAGAGTAGTTCGACTATCAACAATCTCTATTCTTTTTTTCATTTTACATTTTCGACAATTTGTTCTTCTTTTTAACTTTGGTTTAGGTCGAAGGAGTAGTCCTTGAAGATGGTAGGACTCAAATCAATTGGACGCCTTTTGCCTCATTAAAGGTAACGAAATGATTTCTGTTGTAAAATATTTGCAAAGATTTTCTACATTCGGTACTCTTTTCGTATTTTAATGCGATTTTGGGGTCGCCGATCAAAATTTCAGTTACATTTTATCACCATTCGATCTCTCATGTGTTCTTATGGAAAATTTTTATTGTTGATTTTTTATTTAAATACCAGTATTAAATTTACTAATCGTGGCCCAAATCTATATCTTTAACATCAATTATTAATTAATGAATCGAACATTCAATTTTGGATATAATTGCGCATATGCTACATATTTTGTATCTATTTATAAATACTATTTTCATTGCATTATTTGTCTTCGCCATCCCATTGTAAAATCTTTAATATTGATCTAATGATTTTTTTTTCTATTTAGTATATTAATATGTGTTTCAGTTTGAATTGGTGAATTAATGCATAATAATTAAAGAAGTATTTCAATTTTTTTATTATATTTGATAGATAAATGAAGATAAATTTTGTATTTATTTTATTTTATTTTATTTTTATATATTTCAATTAGGTGCATTATATGTAGAATCAATAACCCGAATGAAATTCAGTACATAGTTATTTTCATTAACACAAATTAAAAAGTACAGTGTGTCATATTTTTTTGGGGGAAAATAGTCCCATAATAATTTAAATTTAATCAAAATAGTCTCCAAGTTGCCGGAAATGACATAAAATGACGTCGTTTTACTCATGTGTCGGTCACGTGTTATATTTTTCGGCGGAATTGACTCACGCACATGAGTAAAATGATGTCGTTTATGTCATTTCCGGTGATTTAGGACTAATTTGGTTAGATTTGAATTGTTATGAGACTAAATTAAAATATTGCATAGTTATGAGACCAAATCAAAAAAGTGAAAAAGTTATGAGACGATTTTGGTATTAGTACTAAGAACTCATTTTTTTGAAATTTATAGGACGAAAAACAAAAATCATAAGAGTGAAAATAAAGTAAAAAAGAAGTTAAGGTACAAAAAACACTCTATCTTCCCTAAAAATATTTAAATCTTTTAATTTGAAGCTTATAGAAGAATATATACAAAGACATATGTAGTCAAATGATGATAGGCTTTATATTTTCACATTTAAAGATTTAATTAATGGTTTGTGGACTTTTTCTTCAAGAAGCACCGTGAACGTTTAATTTTTTTGGGTTTTAAAATTTTAAAATTAATTTTATTAGGATTCTCTCAATTAATTATTATTATTATTATTATATATTCTGCTCCAAAAAAAATAAAAATTAATTAGAAGTCATACTTTTAGTAACTATTAACAATTAGATCGCCACAAAAATCTTAACAGACTATCTAGATCATATATATATATATTTCCTGTACAAATAAACATTTTAATTCAAGGATGACGATGTTAGTCATATCCGTCTCCAATCAGCTCGCATGCACAGTTTTCGCATTAATAGTAATTTGCATATTTGTGGGAATTCGATATATCTGGGTTCGGCGTACACCATTTGTCCCATTTTCAAAGTGGAATCGGTTTGGGTTTCGAGGGAAGACGACGCCGTAACAGCGAAGTGGGACCGATCACAAATTCAGATGCGGGTGGAGGATTTCAACGTGTGGTGTCGGGACTTCGTCGTCGCAGGCGGTAATTCCACCCTTTAAAATAGGTTATAAATTAAGATACGATATATTGTTCCGTGGAGACTGGATAATTTTATGCAGAATTGATCCGTGGAACTGTGATTATATATGAAAGCTAAGGTGAAGGAGGATGAAACCACGGTGGACAGAGTATGTCACGATATCGGAGTAGCTAGTCGAGGGTTTTATCTGATGAGGAGGGCTTATGAACCACACCAAAGATTCTAATTAGCCAACATCTTGTTGTATGCATCATCATCAGATATATATATATATATATATATATATATATATATATATATTTTTTTTTCAAATATTGTGATTAGGATTTTTATTAGGGTGATTTTGAAAGGAGTTGTGTTTTATATTTTTATTCGGGAGAGTGTTTGGGATGAAGGGATATGTATATTCCAAATAACAAAAAAATTGAAGGATATATTGGACATTTCTCCTTTTATTAAAAGATTTGTAGAAGAAGGGCAAAATAGATATATTAATGCCCATATTAAAAAAGGTATTTTTGTGTATTTTCACATTAATTAAATGGCCAAATAGATGAGTGATGTGTATCACGGTTATTCAAATATATTTTCACAGCGATAGTATATACACATGACAGTGATAGTGAACTCGGGTTCATACAAATTTTTGTCATGAATGATTTAATTATTGGATTCAATTAATTAAATGAATAATAATATTCCATGCATCTCTTTGCACAATAGATTAGTAATAAAATAGCTAGCAATTAAGGTACTAAATACATGCAAAACTAAAAATTCATCTCTAAATGAGCACAAATTAATGCAAATATAATCTTAATTAATAATACATAGGGTTTGTTTAATTTGAAGGATAAAAACTCCATAAACATGTATATTTAGGGAGGATGGATAACTTTATCCTTCAATAAATATTCAATTTTATATAATATAATTAAATATATATTAAAATAATATTTGGTGGATTTGTTGTATTCTATATATTAAAATATTATAATAACATATATGTTATTTTAGATTTTACATAACTTAAGTTTTAGTACTTGGCTATTTAATTTATTATTTAATAATTAAATAGATGGGGTAGAACTAATTTTCACAATTCCATAAAGTTGAAATTTGGCGAAAGATACGTGAGAAAAAAGCCAAGGAATTGCCATTGGCCACACCAGTTCCCAAGCCTTCCTTCTTTTATCCTCAGGGACTAATTTAGATCAAGATTTATGCAGTTAAAAGCACTTTAAAAAAAAAAAAAAAAATGTGACCCAATTTTTACATTATAAAAGTGCATCTAACTGTTTATTGCGAGACAACTTCATACCCTTCTTACCGTAGGGACTGCCCATAAAATTACCACCCTTTAGTTATATATGTTCTATAAACATTTTAATCCTAAACACAATAAATTGTCAAGCCCGTTCCAAAGAATATGGAGGCCCTGCTATGCTACTTTTTAAAATAAGGCCTCAAATGTAATGATTGAAATTAAATAATTAGAAAAGATTAAACTTACCAACATAAATAAATAAAATTGGTCGTTAAACACCATGAATTTGGTGATTTTTTTGAGAAAAAATTAATTAAAATTAAATTAAGGAGGAAAGTACAAGATTTTTTGCTCAAAAATTTTTCTTGATGTTGTAGTTTTTTTTTTTTTTTTATGTGCACTTCCAATAGTATATTTTATAATTGTTGAAAAAAATATGGTTCAATATTTAAAAAATATAAAGTACGTATTTATAGATAAAATCTCATATACTAACAAACTTCCTAATTTTTTGTTCTTTGAAATATAAGAATAATTTTATTAAGATTTATCTATATTAACTTAAAAAAAATTCAAAATTGGGCCCCTAAATTTTGGGGGCCCTGTGACATGTCACTGAATGAACATGCTAAAGAACGGCCCTGTAAATTGTCTATATTCAAAAGTAGGCATTATTATAACTTCTTTCAATTTCCCTTAATAATTCAACAAGCTACCATCCAACCAGAATGAATTAATAAGATAGGGATAGAAATTAAAGATATGCATGGCTGCTATATATCAATGACTGGCCAATGCTATATACATCATCTTAATTAGGTAATTAATTAGGATTGAAATCTCCTCAGTTGCTTAATTAATTTTGCAATAAATGTTTCAAAATTATCTCCAGTTGCTACTTCATGTCCCAAGAATTATATTTACATGTGTTTATTATTATTTTTATATAAAATATACTACTTGTGTTGCAAAAAAGATTGTAATTATATATTGTATTTATCATCTTTTATAAATATAATACTTGCAGCAGTGGAGATTAACGTAGAACATTTTATACCAACAAAATAATAAGTATGTACAATTCTAGGCTTAACGGGTGGGCTGGGCCCAATTCTCATCCCCGTTCCAGCGGTTGTGGAGAACTCCCATCCCAACAAACTTCACGGAATAATCTATCTCCCGACCAGCCGGGGAACCAGCCCCTGCTTCCCAAGAACTTTTATTTTATTTTAAAAAATCTCTATTAACAAGCATAATCAAAAAAATTAAAGTACATAAAAAAAAAGCATAAAATTTAATATATTATATATTTTACGTATACATACATGAATGGGTTATTGGTTATATGTATATATATATTATAATAAATATATGTGCCGGACCTCGTCCCGCGGGCTCCATCCATGGGATAAAAAAAATTCTCCATCCCAACGGACAAAAATATAGGCGTAAGAATAATTGTGTGACGGGGATATTACTAATTAAGATGTATTATGATAATTTGTGATGTAGTGAAAATGAGATTATAAGTTTAATGAAAATAAACCATGATACCAGCTGAATAAACCGCAATTGGATACATTAGGGTTTAGAAAAACCACACTCAATCGTAGAGTTACATACACACATATATATTAAATATGACACAATCTATATGTCACACAACTCCAACTTTTTTTTCCTTGAAAATATACTACAAATTAAGGCACATATATATATACATAATATCTAGACACAAATCCAAATGCATAAAGGGAAGTAGGTCGAGTTTTCTTCATGCATGCAATATAATTAATTAATTAATTACTTGCTATGATCATCATCATGGCTGTTTGCCTTTGTCGGAAGCGTTGCCATTTGGTGTTTTCTTCTGTTTCTCTTCTTCATGTCGGGGGTTATACTGCCCGATACCCTTCTCCTTTCCTTTAGGTTTTAAGGTTGCATCTGTGCGTAGAATACATGCAAAATCTCTAGTCTCTATTATATGTTTTGTCAAAATTAAAAGACAAAAGTAAGTAGATAAATATTAATCAAATCTCACACAAAGATGAGAAAGTCTTTTATATATATATGATCAAACCGCCTTATACTCGAGATGTGATAATTTTACAAATATTTATAATAATTAAGTTCCTATACAAAGATGCACAAATTCTAGTATATGCACAATGTGCATATATATATATATATGACATGTAATTGATTTTTAAGTTTAATTTTTATTTTTATTTTGATTTTTCAGAACGCACAGCGGCACCCTGAGCTGTGTATTTTTAAAAAGTTACACAAATTATTACTGAAAAATATTACACCAATAAAGATACACTTTTCAGTAATATAACATGTGCGACTTTACTTTAATATTTTGTGTAACTTTTTAAAAATAAACTTGAATTGCACGGTGCATCGATCTGATGCATACAAGACTAAGACAATTAGATAAATAAAAATATTGTAAAAGAAGGATACATATATAATTAATAGAAAAAATATCTAAAATGATTCAATAACTTTAGAGTCCAGATATCCTTTATCCTATTAATTAATTTCTCAATTATGATCCTTTAGTTATAAGAGCTACAATCACACACCTATTATGTTAAATTTATGTATTTACGCTAAATCAGTATTTAAAAATAAAATAAAAATACCTTTAGATTGATCCTCTGTGGGATTCTTTTGGCGGTTATCCTGCCCGATACCCTGAACCTTATCACCTTTGTACTGATCATTATTAGGTTCGGGGTTTGCAACTGCAACCTTGTTTCCGTCTGTAGAATATATAAACCCTAATCTCTTTTTTTTTTTGTTGAAAAAAAAATCAACTAGATAAAAATATAAAATAGACTTTACAAAGATATATATTATCCATAACTATTCGGGATTATATGAAAGAATTAGATGTAGGTCTATATATATATATATGTTATTTTTATAAATTTATATACGCTTTAATTGATACGATCAAAAAAATTAGAAAAGAAATATTTCTTCAAAAAAAAGAAAAAGAAATATATATGAGATTACACTTTATAATTTTTATTTAATTTCACATATGTAACATACCTCCAACTGAAGCCTTTGTCTGAATCTTTGTGGGGGCAGCTGGTGAGTGCTTAGGTGTATGTTGCCCGATACCCTGGGCAGCTGGTGTGTCCTTAGGTATAAGCTGCCCGATACTCTGGGGAGTATCTATTACTTTGCCCGGAACTTGCCCAATACCTAATTTCGGCTTCTTGTCATGATTGTGTGAATCAATCTTAAGTTTTGAGGCATCTTCAGCAGAAGTAGGGCTCCTCTTGTTGTCTTCATGCTTATTAGTGTAATCGGACTGCCCGATACTTTTGGGCTGCCCGACATTTTTGCTGTTGAGTTTTTTAGGGTTTGTGGAATTGGAACCTGCAGAAGGGTCTGAGATTTCCATTCGAATGTGTAGTTTGTTAATGGAAAAGGTTGCTCTAATCTGGATATATATTTGTGAATATTAAAATTTGTAGACGTGTGAACTAGGTTGGTTAAGAAGTAAACATACATTAATTACATATCAACCGCCAATTAATTTACTGTTTGCCCTTCTAAACTAAAATGATTTTTTTGGTATTGTAACTTGACTTCTTTTTTATTTTCATGGTACTAATAACTTTCGAATTTTAATTTTCGACTATAACTTATAGAGTAGGTCTCTTGTAAACTCGAGTTCACATGAACTCGTATCACTGTCATGTGTAATCACTATCACTGTTATTCATATATACTATCACTGTTATAAAAATATACTTGATTTTTCAACAGTAATAATGTATATGCATAACAGTGATAGTAAATATACATAACAGTGATAGCGTATACACATAACAGTGATAATTGAGAACCCGAGTTCACCGTGAACCCGGGTGTATACAAGTTTTTGTCTAACTTATATATATTTTTTGTTTTTAATTAATAAATAGAATTTTGTCTAACCTTGGGACGGAATTTTTTTGTCTAACCTTGGGACGGAATTTTTTGTCTAACCTTGGGACGGAATTTTTTGGCTAACTTTGGGACGGAATTTTTTGTCTAACCTTGGGACGGAATTTTTTTTCCCTTAAATAGAATTTAGTTAATAAATGTAAATTAGTATATATATACGTAAAATAATAACATGATATGTAAATAGAAATATATATGTGTAAAAAAAATTGTCTATGGAAATATTGATTGAAGAGTGGCATTTTCGGTAGGTAGCAATTGAATTTCCGACGGAGGGAGTATTATAATGGACTTGGATTCTCTGCATTTTTTTGTATACATTTTTCCTAAAGTTAGGAGAGAGATAAACACGCTATATGGACCCACTTATTATCAAGGGTCCAATAAAATTATATTTTTTTATTAATTTTTTCAGTTTTGTGTCTATATTTCTTCGAAATTTATGTAAAAGAAATGGAAAAAATCCGTAGACATATTATGATTGTCAACACCTTATGTCAAGAAACTTTAATGAATAATTAAGGCTATATTAAGCAAGTTGTACTGTAGCTTAGTTCCTTAATTATTCATCACTCTACGTACTCTAGCAAGTTGTGATTTAGAATTAATTACTCGTTATTTATTACTATATAGCTATATCGGAGGATTTTAAGTTTTTAACGAAAGATTTTTTCCTCCCTCGGCAATTTAGATTAGCAAAGGATTTTCACTGTGACTACAAAAAACGCGCGTTTTAGCGACCGCCTATGAATCGATCGCTAATTATAATATGAGCGACCGCTTTTAACTAATTAGCGACCGCCAAAAACGGTCGCAAATTTTTTTTTTATTAAATTAAGGTGATTAGCGACCACAAGATTTTTAACTGTTTTATTTATTGAGCAACACTTGTGTAGAAATTTCTACCGTAGGAATATCCATTTTTGAAAAATTCGCGGATCTAAACCGGGTCGGGTCAGATTTGGACATTTTTTTCCAAAATTCGCACAACTTGTAGTTCCAGGTTTTTTCGCTCCCAGGTATGTTACAATTTGGGCAAAGGCGTGTTACAATTAGGCAAAATCTGTGTTACAAGTTCTTAAAAAATTAATTTTTTTTACTTTTCAAGTAACTATAAAGAAAATATGTATTTCTGCAAGTATAAATATGTGTTACTTA
>JAPKLY010000477.1:171690-188899 GCA_026898435.1 Prunella vulgaris
TGTATTTCTGCAAGTATAAATATGTGTTACTTAATTTATTTTTTATTCTCTTTGTTGATTTATGTTAATAATATGTTATTAATGTACTTAATACATCATTTAATATCTTATATATGTTATATAAAATATAATATATATTTTTATAAGGATAAATAAATATTTGTGCATACAGTAACATACATTTTATCTTGCAGTAACACACATTTACTCTAATTGTAACACACATTTGCAGTAACACACATTTACTCTAATTGTAACACACATTTTCTCTAGATGTAACACACATTTGCAGTAACACAAATTTACTCCAATTGTAACATAAATTTACAGTAATACATATTTACTCTAATTGTAACACATATTTGTTCCTCAATTTGTGTTATTATATGAGCATATATGTGTTACTATAGGATAAAATGTATTTTTATTAAGAATAAATATGTGTTACACATACAATGTAACATATATATGTTTTACATTGCATGAAAAATATTTACTTCTATAAAAATAAATGAATATGTGTAGAAAATAACATTTAATCTGGTTGTAACACACTTTTTGCCTTAAAGTAACATGCATTTACCCCGACTGTAACATACCTGGGAGCGAAAATCACTATCTGCGCGAATTTTGGAAAAAAATACTCAAATTCGGCCCGACCGGGTTTAGACCCGCGAATTTTCGAAAATGGATATTTCTACGGATCTTTGACCCGTAGAAATTTCTATTTGAGTGTTTGCCTTATTTATTTTTATTAAATCTCGATATATCCTATATATTCTATTTGGCTATATATCTAATTGTGTGTATGTTTATAGAAATTAAAAAAAAAAAACCCCGACGATATAGTTTATTTCATTAAAAAAATAGAACTTAAATTGAATTATTAATTCTAGACAAAAACTTGTATAGAAATTTCTACCGTAAAAATTACTAAAAATAGACTAAAATATATAACATACTCACGCACACTCTTTCTTCCACCCAGATATGCCCAGGTATTCGTGCCATTTTTAATTCTCCCTCAACCCTCATCCCCAAACCCACCTCCCCCCACGGCCCCACCCCCCAAACAAACACACTCAGGCTCACGTTACTAACTTACTATTTCATGCAAAATAATTTTTTTATTCATTGTTATTTTCTAATTATTATAAATTAAAAAATAAAGTAAATAATATTATATAATAAATTAAAAAATGACCAAAATATGTGTTACTATAAGAACAAATATTAATTGTTCACAAATATTTATTTATTTTTATAGAAATAAATATATTTTTTATATAATAACATATTTATTACATGAAAAAATATACCTAGATTTAAAGGGATGACGAATAAATTATGAAACACATATTTATTCTCATAAAAATATATTTTGCTCATATAGTAATACACATTTGCACATATAGTAACACAAATAGAAAGATAAATGTGTGTTACTATTAGAGCAAATATGTGTTACTATCTTATAAAATGTTGTTATTGTACACGTATTCATTTGTTTTTATAGAATAAATAATTTTTCACATAATGCAAGAGCAAAATGTGTGTTACTATAAGAACAAATATTGACTATTCACAAATATTTATTTATTTTTATAGAAGTAATTGTTTTTTTTCCATATAATAACACATGTATTACACGAAACAATATACCTAGATTTAAATGGATGATGAATAAATTAAAAAACACATATTTATTCTCATAAAATATATTTTGTCTATATAGTAACACACATTTGCACATATGGTACCACAAATTGGGAGACAAATGTATGTTACTATAAGAACAAATGTGTGTTACTGTAAGATTAAATGTGTGTTACTATATTTATAAATATTATTTATAATATGGTATTAAATATATATCTTAATCTATATAATAATTAAAAAAATTAAAAATTAAAATATACTTTAATAAAAACATAAATGAGATTATATATTGGCATGTTAGCTAGTCTGTGGGGGAAGTTAATTGAGTTTGTACGCGGGGGTGGATTAATGGTGTTAGACCATGCATATCTATTATTATGCTGTTCGGCTTGTCCATACACGCGCGTGAGCGACTTTTATTTTCTTTTTATATTTAGTAATTTCTACGATAGAAATTTCTACGCAAGCGTTGCTCTTAATTCTATTATACATTTTGCCTACTTTATTAAAATGTTAATGAATTGTATCACTATAAGGAATAATTGAAGTTTATTTATCTAAGTCAATAATTAATAACCTTTATGAGCTTTTATGTATATCCAATTAATGGTATACTATATATATGATCAGCTTTACAAATTAGGTGAGAGATTTGAATTAATGTGAAGAAGAAATAAACGCGTGAGAAGAACTCTTAATTACTTTCTTCTTATGCTCTTCTATACGGTTAGAAAAGTTTCATCCAGCGTAATACATCAAATATTATTGAATTCAATATATATGTGAAATTTATTTTAAATAATTTGCACTTCGTATTAGTGCATTTGTTCATGCAATCCCCTTACATCACTACTATTAAATTTAATTAATAAATATAATTAATATTATAATTAAAATATGACTTGTATCTATAATTGATCATTTTATAAAAAATTTAATGAAATATTTTAGAAGTTAATTTTTTTTTCTAGCCAATTAACCGTACACAGTAAATTCTCATTAAAGCAATTGCACGATTCTTGGATCGATCCAATATATTATATATATCTCATCAAGAGGTAAAAACTGAATCTTAATCTTGTATGCACCAAGTGCACTGTGCAATTCTAATTTATTTTTAAAAAGTTATACAAAATACTACTAAAAAGCCACACATGTTATTACTGAAAAGTGTATCTTTAATGGTGTAACTTTTCAATAATAAAGTATGTAATTTTTTAAAAATACATTTGAGATGCACGGTACACCTGGTGTACAAGAGGCCTACCCAAAAAAAAAACTAATGTAACGAATAAACCCACTATAAATTATATATGTAAGATGAGATATAGCAAGAGTGTGTAGAGTAAGTCAGTAAATTATGAAATTCTATCTGATTCATCAATGTTTATCACTACAAAAAACGCGGCATTTACCGACCACCATTAAATCGGTCGCTAAATATAACTTTAGAGACTGATTTTGCGACCGATATTGACTAACAGTCAAAATATAGGTAATACCGACTGAAGGTGGTCGCTAATTATAATAATAATCAAGCGACCGCTGAAAAACGATCGCTAAGTATAAAAATAAACTAGCGACCGCCATGGAGCGGTCGGTAATTTTTTATATGAAAATTTACCGACCGCATTGGCGGTCGCAAAGTATGTTTGCCCGATCACGTTGTTGATAAATGTTGACCCGATCCGATTTGAATATTAGCGACCACTTCTCGGCGGTCGGTAGTTTTAAATTTTAATTACCGACCGATTGGCGGTAGGTAAATGGTATCCGATGTGGTAGTTATTTCTTAATAATTAGCGACCGAAAGAGGCGGTCGCTAAATAAAAAAAGCGGTCGCAAAATTACAATTATACAGCAGCTTCTGCCCCAATTTTTTCAGATTGTTTCGGAGCAAAACCCCCCAAATCTCGTCCAAAACCCTTCCAAATTCACACGAGCCATGTTTGAACGTGTTGGTTGCAATCTTGCGGGTCTATTATCACATTGTGCTTGTTTCTTCAAATTCACCGTACATTTTTACAATTTTACCATTTAATTCTTAATTTTGTTGAATATATATATATATAGTTTAATTAGTTGATTTTTGTGTAAGTTTACATACATGCTTGATAAATTTAGTGTAATTAATGTATGATTACAGTGGATTTTTTGTTTTAAAATTGGATATGCTTGTTTATAGTCGAAACTCTGCCGATTTTTTTAAAAATTAAATATGATGTATTTTTAATTTGTATCAGATTGAACTCCCTGATCATCGTTGGATGTATCAAATGCCTCGTTTGATACAAGGAAATATGAACTCTGAATTTTACAAGAAACTTGATGAGTTTATTACGTTTGCTTGTAGTAAACCATATTGCATGGATAGATTCGGCCATATTAGATGTCCTTGTACGGGCAAAAAATGCGGTAACATGAGATTTTTTAGCACTGATGAGGTTAAAACTCATCTTGTGAGGTTCGGTTTTACTCCATTTTATTACAATTGGACTGGACATGGCGAACCCAGCTGGAATTATAACATTGAAACAATTATTGCCTTCTATGATCAGTGGAGTAGTGGTGGGGGTGAAAGATTTGAGATTGGTTGTTTGAGCCGTGACCCACCTACTCCATGCTTTGGGACATCATTGGATGAGGTAGATGAAGAACAAAGGTATCATACGATGATTGATGAGTCCGGTTTGGGTGTTCACCACACAACAATAGAGGAGGAACCAAATTCTCGTTCAAAGAAATTTTTTGAGATGCTGAAATCTGTCGATCAGAAGTTGTTTCCAGGTTGTGATACTGAGACTCAGCTGTCATTCAACGCTCAGATGTTGTCCATCAAAAGTGAAGGCAAAGTGAGTCAGAAAGTGTTCAATCAATTTGCAAAGTTATTCAAACGGGCCCTACCTAAAAAGAACACCGCACCAGAAAATTTCTATCAAAGTAAGAGGCGCTTGAAGGATATAGGTGTGTAGAGTAAGTTCAATTTTTTTAAGAGGGATATCTAGTTATCTACTTGTATGCTAATTGAGAGTTATGTTTGATGATGTCTTGCTCGATTCTCATTTAATCTGATAATGTGTCGATTATAGAATATATTCAATTACATGATGTGTTATTTTTTAAGAGAGCTACCAAATTTATTTATGATTTGGTGGCTTATAAAGTATAATAAATAATGTATTAAGATAATTTAGTACTAGTTTTTTTAATTATAGACTATCCATGATTTTGGCACTATTCATTGCTGAAAAACAATTATTTATTTATTTATTTATTTTAATTTTACTAGTTATTCGCTCATGCGATGCACAATTAGATATTGATAACACAATATGAGATAAACTATATTATAAATTTAAATTAAATTTATTTTTTTATCTAACTAATTATTATTTATTAATTTTTTAAATATTTTATTAATATATGATTTATGTGAGATAATATATATATAAGTGTTTCACAATTATTTAAATAATTATATATATTTGAATTTTTCTTTAAATTAATAAAATACTAAAATCTTAAAAACGATATTAATATTGAAAATACTAATAAAATTTTCTTAAACTAAAGTATTCAACTATATAGCAAAATTAATAAATAAACACTTTTAAAATAAAAATAATTCATAATTAGATTTAAATTTTATTTCCTTTATAAAATTTGAATGTGAATTAAAAATTAAAAAAAGAAGTTTAATTTGAATAATAGAAGAAATGTCACGATTGAACTAAATAAAAATTTACACCTTAATTCAATGTGTTCTCTATTGCATAAACACACAATTTTGAATTTGACATGCAGTTGCGATATATTGCAGAAAAAATATAATAAAAATGTAACTAAACTAAAAGTAGAAAATAAGGCGTGAAAATATAATATATTCTAAAAATCTCTTTTTCTTTTTCGGGTTTGCAAATTATATGTATTCTCTTTGATCTTTTAATTTTTATTTGTGTTTATCTAATTTTTTAATTTAAAAATAGTATTAAAATTACAATCTTAAAAATTATGATTGATGTTCACATGTATGAAAACCAAGGGTACAGAAGTCAAAAATTGGTAATCGAGCGTTTTCTGGCGCCACTTTTTTTTTAAAAAAAATAGATTAAAATACAGATTTAGGGTCGTCTAGGCCAAAAATGTTTAGGATTACCTATTTTGCAGAAATCGGGTCGGCAAGCGACCACCTAGGCGCCTACTAGGCCAATTTCGCATCATTGATGAAAACAAAGAAAAATAAAATTTATATCAAAATAATATATCAAAATAAAAATTAAGAATATAAAGAAATCAAGCATTCCTTTACATTTGTGGGCCGTTGATTACTTGACAATTTTAGTATAGACTTCAAATCAATAATTTATCTATCTTTCAAAATTTAAATTGATAAATTTAACAATAAATATATTATACTATGCTAATTTTTTTTTTTTAAAAGCTCGCGTAACATGCGGTACTATACTAGCTAGTTGAGAGATAATATAAGGTACCTTATACCACAACACTTCTCTTTGCATATGCATTTGCTGCTCCCTATGGGCGTTTGGTTTGAAAACTCTTTATCAATGGGATGAGAATAAATTAATATATGATAACAATAATTAATGAGGACAAAAGTTATGCATAACACTACTTTTTCTTCCAAATAAGATAATTATTACCCCATTTGATTATTCTTCCATTTTTCTTTCTTAAAATTATCCTCCACAATTATAAGTACCTTCATGCCACAACAACAATTTCTTTTTCTTTATTTCTTCTAAAATTAGAACACAACACTAATTAATTAAGGAAAAATAAATTCCATTCTCATTATCATTGAGAAATTCGAAACAAGTATCTCCTAAATTTATATTATGATGAAGTAATTAACTTGGCCGCTAAATGCAATATGTTATTGCCAACATTATCGATGAATGAAATCATTATATCCTGAACTCCGTGAAGCTCATACAAAAGATTGAAAACATCCGTATGATAGTGCAAAACTGCAATACAAAAGATAGTTTATATTTTACCAACAAAGTACTAATTGGCCAAAAGATGCACAAAATATCATCATTTTGACCTTTTATTTATTTTATTCACTACTACAGATATAGGTTTGGAGAGCTCTTATTTTTTCGCTTAGAGAGCGATTATAAGAGCTCGCCAAGCCACATCTCTCTAAGTTTAGAGAGCTATTAAAAAACCGCTCTCCAAAAGGCACTTAGAAAGCAGTTGGTAACCGCCCTCCAAAAATTCTCCTTACAGAACGATTCTTTACCGCTCTCCAAGTGTATTCATATTCTTTAATATTTAACTTAGAGAGCGGTTTAAAACTGCTCTCTAAGGTCATTTTAAAAAAAAAATTATATTTTTGAATATTAGTACACTAATACTACCGCAGTTAGTGATTGAGAGTTAAGTTTTGAGGGAGTCAACCTACTTCCATTTTGTGAGGAAACGGGAGATTAATACGATTTTGAGATGAGTTCCATTTTTTTGTGAGTTTTCTGCTTCCTCATTCCAAAAGAACCTTTCCTAAATCACGCCTCAATTGTGATTTTCACCGGATCCACCTTCCCCACCACCGTGACTTTCTGGTCCTCAATTATGACAGCTTCCACTCATCTAACACATGTCAAAAGGCTTTTACTCCTTTAAAATCAATATTTTAGATTCACACTAAGATATATTTGATCAATCACCATATCAATTCACCTGATACATAACATTTGGTGACTTGAAATTAATATATACAATATTAGCACAAGCACTGCACACAAATTAACAGATAAAGCAAGAGAAGGGGAAGGAAGTTGCCTAGAAATACCCAAAATACGAAATAGGCTATGATATAGAAATTATTTTTTTGGTCCTTCACATACGGATCTTCCACTACAAATTAATAATGGATCTTACACTATAATTACCGTTTCCAGACGTGCGATTCAGATCTACATCATTTTCAAACGTGCGGAGCGGTGAATCTTTAGTGCCGGCCTTCAGCGGCAGACTTCAGCGCCGGTCTTCAGCGAGGGCCTTCAACATCGGCCTTCAGCGGCAAAGAGCGGTGGCCTTCAGAGATGACCATGTGCGGCGGCCTTCAGTGGATGAGGAAATGATGTTTGTTTGGGAATGAAACAGGATACGAATGAAAGGAAGGGCTAGGTTAAAAAAGAGTGTAATTCGGCTTCATAGCGGTTTTCAACCGCTGAAAGCCCATAGCGGTTCATAACTACTTTAAGTTATAGCGGGTTTTCACCGCTTTCACCCTTTATAGCGGTTTTAAACCGCTTTCTCATATTTTTTTTATTAAAGCGGTTTTTAACCGCTATGTAAGCATATTATAATTTTTTTTAATTTTTGTATATGATTAGAGTGCTCATTGGCATTCTCTAAGTGACAACTTAGAGAACTCATTGACAAATGAGCACTCTAAGTAAAGCTATGCAAACTTTAAATTGTAGTAGTGATTTATCAATATAGTCTTTTATCTATTAAAATTTTATCAGTTAGGTTCTAATCTACATGTTTTAACACTGTTCGGGAAGTCCCAATAGCTCGGGATCAGACTGCTAATGTTCTTGAGGTAAGGAATCTCCCTGAGGTGAGACAGACTCTGACATTGGAGAGGGTTTTGAGCTGGGTCAGGATGATGTTTTTGAGGATCTAGCCCATATTTACGAACCTCCATCCCAATTGCTTGAAATTACAATACCGGTGGGGGTCGCTCGCGAAGAGGATTGGTCAGCCTACTTGGAGTGGTACCGGAATCAATTCATCAGGCCTCGCATCTCTCCGGTTTCGTACTTAGATACTCGATATGAGGCTTCTCGTCATCGTAGTCTATTATTTCAAGAAGACTTGCCAACCATTCGGGACGAGTACAAGATTCCGTATGACATCCAGGATAGAGAGCGAGCTGACCGGCCTCCACCAGGTTGCACTATTATCAATCTGGACGTTCTCAAAGTAGGATTTCCCCTTCCCTTGCATCCGGTAGTTGGACAATTCCTGATGGATACCAACCTAGCGATCACACAAATTACACCGCATGTATGGAAAAATTTGCTGAGCTATCTGATGGTGTTGGGATTAGAGGGATATCCCAATCGAGTGATGGCCCCCGAGATTCATTACTTAATGATGATCTCAGAATATAAAGAGGAAGGGAACGACTATTACTATGTAAAAGCCAGAGCAGGGATGAAAATTGTAGAGGGCATCCCGAACAAATGAAAGATGGAAAGAACAATTTTTTTTCATCGATGGGGATTGGCATGACTCTACGTCTTATACTAGAGTTGGGAATAGGATCAGGACTCCAGAAGGATACAGAGAATTGATACGTAAGTAACGTTCTCCGTGTGTCTTTCGTTCTGAGGTTCACTGATATAACTTCATTTTCTTATGCAGGTCCGAGACTTCCGAAGTGGGGTCAGAAAAGGATCCCAAACCTTTTCATCTACGTTCTTTCCAATGCGGCCTATCGGCACGAGCGGGACCGGATGATAAAGCATTTGGCTAAAAAGCATTGTCGATGTGCAGCTTGGCTAGTCACAAGTCCACATCATCTCGAGGCTCAAGCTTCACCTCCAGAGGGTAGACTTCTGATCATCTTGCTTCAATCTTACCATTTTCGGTCTGTCCATCTTCTGATATTTATATTCTTTCCTTATTTCAGATCAAGGAGTTACTGTTGTCATCCCTTCGACGTTCAATGCTTTCTGTGCTAATATAATGGATCTTGGCACCGGGCTAAATAAGCGCAAAATGGATCCCCCGGTCACAATGGTCGTGCTGTGGAAGAAGAGAGGAACTCAACCGTCTACTCCAACGGCGCATGCGGTCGTTGCTCCCATTGTCCCGGCCGTACACAAACCGACTCGAAAGAGTCCGCCAAAGAAATCTAAACAGCTGAGGAAGGACGACGGTTCCTCTGCCGGTGCTGAGGATGAGGCCGACCGGGCCAAAAAGTAGAGTAAGATTACACCAACTAGGGGTCAAGTCGGCAAGTTTTGGCTTCTCGATCAGCCGACCCTCGTGGTTCACCTCCTCCACCTCCATCACCTCGGGACCCCAGATTTCGCCGAGATAATACATACCTCGGTTGGGACTACGATCGGAAGGAAACATATGTCTTACTCTTTCTATAATTTCACATTAGCTAGTTATTGCTTGATTTTTCAACACATGATTATCGTCCTTTTCAGCTACCATCCGGGTGACCACCCTTTTCGCTATGATACTCTTCACCAAGTCGCCTGTTCCAGGACTACGAGACACTTTGGGGATATTACTGACATTGAGGTGCAGAGAGCCTCTGAGTTTGAATCACAATCCTGGACTACGAGAAATGACAAGGTGATCCACAGCTAGACTATCACCGATAACCTGCTCCTCGGTGGTATGTATGCCAACTCTGCCGCGATTATCTTTCAGCAGGCGATGAACCAGGCGGTGGAGCTTGGGAGAGCTAATCTTCAACTCCGCGAGGAGAACGAGGAGAAGGAGAAGGAGAAGGCGCTCAAAAAGCGAAGGATGAGGAGTTGGAGCTGGCTACTCTCAAAATCAAGAGCACTCTGGATGCTGAAAAGTCTGCTATTGAGAGTTACCGCAAACTTTAACATACTACCAAGAACCTCAAGGAGCAGCTGCAAACGCGATGGAAGGTATTACCCGTCTCAATGCCGAGAAAGCACAAGAGCGTCAAGAATGCTCTGATCTGATGAATCAAGTTCTGGCATTGAAGAGGGAAAAAGCTCAACCTCAGTGTGACATAGAGAATATGTACCCGGAGGATGATGTAGTAGAGCAGCTACATGATGCATCCAACTTTGGATATATCTACTCTTACAGTGAGTGCATCTAGGTGGTTCATCTGGCGAAGGAGAGAGACTTGAAGATCTCTGACATAATGAAGATAGACTTCATGGAATACGTCAGAGCCAACCCGCCGAGTAAATCGCAACCCCTTCCCGTGGCTGACTTGGTCAAGTTCGGGATTGATCTGGGAATATTTGGAGATGGGTACACGATTATCACTCCTCCGCTACAGTCTTCTAGATCAACTCACTCGGATGCCACCGCCGTCAATATTATTTCCGACCCTCCCATATCTACTCCGGGAACTGCCGTTGTGGTCATTGTTGCCGTTGAGGCATTTACTGAGGAGGGTCACCAGGAGAGTGAACTTGACGTTGCAATGTCCTACATTCAAGCTCCTCCCGACGATCAGACGACGCCTCCCGGGGCTCATCCTTCTGATGTCGCTGCTGATGCCGAGTAGAATTTACTTTTACAAGCCTGATATCTTAGATGTTTTAGACATCAGTTTGTTTCCTTTTGCTGCTTCCGATGTTCCCATTTTGTTGTTATCAAACTCATTTATGGAATGAATTGTCATTTTCTTTTATCTTTATGTGTTGCTTGTTATTTATTGGTGCTTCCCTCGTATCGTTTGCATTTTTAGCATTGATGAGTAAAAAACACTCTTTATTATGCTCCCCCGCTCTGCATTAATTGCTCTGAGAGTTCCACATATTAATGGGGGGTTTTCTCCTTGGGATATTTTACCCTTCAGAACTCATAGGATTCTTTCTCCTTGCCCTCGTTTATTTAAGAAAGAGCTTTTGTTGTCATAATGCTCTATTCTTGTCTGGGACATGTCCGATTTCTAATACTGTGGTGTCTCCTCTCAAGAAGCACATTTGATTGACTTTGGCGTATAATAGCCTTAGCCTCGTTTCAAGCAACTTTATCTAGATAATAGCTTTAAAAAGTTTTCTATCTTATTGATGACATTTCATTCTTGGTTTATACACCATGTATAACAAAACGTACATTCTACACCCTTTATTGATAGAATTTTTTCAAATGAGCAGCATTCCATGTATATGAGGAAGGTACTCCGTCCAGGTCTTCCAGATCGCAAGTTCCATTTGACCAACTTTCTGAGATACGAAATGGTCCTTCCCGTACGGGGCCAAAGGTTCCAGTTGAAGAGGACAGAATTTTTGCAACCCCAGATATTCCGAACTTGCGAATTATAATACCGAGTGGCATATTGTTTGGATGCTGCATTGCGCAGTTCCGCCGTAACTCATTTTTCTTCCAGGAAATCATTCTCGATTGCTATGACTTCATTATTTTCTTCCTCGTCATACATACAAACACGCCACGTCGGATTTTGTAGTGCAACTGACACCATTGCTTCGGTTCTGTACGCCATTGAGAATGGGGTTTCTCCAGTACTTGTTCTGAATGACGTTCGGTATGACCACAATAATTCCAGGAGTTCTTCCGACCAATTTCCTTTCTTTTCCGTCAAATGGAGCTACAATGTTCGTTTGATGATTTTGTTAATAGCTTCAACTTGACCGTTTGATTACGAATGATAGGGTGTCGAGTAATACTTCTTGATTCCCCAAGTATTACAGAATTCTCGGATCTTCTTTCCATCAAATTGTGGCCCATTGTCTGTCACTACTGATCGAGGTATGATGAATCTGAAGATCAAATTCTTCCAGATGAAATTGATCATTTTTCTTGCGTCACCATTACAACTGATTAGGTTTCTGCCCATTAGGTATAATAATCCATGGCAACCACCATAAACCTCACACTTCCTTTTCTGGGCAGAAACGGCTCGATGATATTGATGCCCTATTTGGCGAATGGTTACGGGCTGTATACCGCCTTCATCTCTTGTGGAGGAATGTTTATGCCAGGAGCGAACATTTGACATTTGCGATATTTTTCGCAAATGAGATTGTATCTTCCTTCATGGTAGGCCAGTAATATCCCTGCCTCATGGTTTTGTGTGCTAATGCTCGTCTTGTAGCATGGCTTCCGCATATACCTTCGTGGATTTCTTCGAGAATTTCCAATCCCTACTTCTGTGAGACACATGTGAGTAGGGGTGATGAAAATCCTCACTTGTAAAGTTGACCCTCGATCATCACGTAACTAACTGCTTGTTTAACCAGTCGAACTGCTACATAAGAGTCTTCAGGCTGCTCTCCAGTAGTTAAGTATTTTACAAAAGTTGTCCTCCAGTCGTCACCATCCTCGTCCACCTCCTGGCCCCCATTCAAGATTTTATTCATTTTATAATCAAAGGTTGAAGGATTATCGAGTTTGGTGATGACGACCTCCGATATCTCTGTTGCCCCCTTGCTCGATGCTAGTCTGGTCAGAGCGATGACATGTGTGTTCTCAAGTCGAGGTATTTGATCAATATAGACTTCTTGGAACATTGTTATTAGATGAGCCACTATTTTCTGATATAAAATCATCTGCTCATCTTTAGCTTCATATTCTCCTCGAACTTGTAACACGATCAGTTGTGAGTCTCAAGCCGACAATCAAGGCTTCGTACTCTGCCTCGTTCTTTTTTGCCAGGAAAGAAAATTGGATTGCCGATGTAAAAACTTGTCGATCTGGGCTTATTAGTACCACTTCTGCCCTCGACGCCGTGTTGGTGGATGATCCGTCCACATATAAGTGCCACAGATGTTCACAATCCCTTGTAATTTCCAGTGGATAAGTCAGCTCTACGATGAAATTAGCTAGATCTTGTCCTTTGATTGCTGTTCTTGTTGCGTATGTGATGTTGAATTTGCTGATTTCAAGCGACCACTTCAGCAATCTTCCCGCTGTATCGGGGAGATGGAGAATCTTCCTCAACGGGAATGTTGTAAGTACTTCCACTTGATGATCGTAGAAGTATGGCCGTAACTTTCTAGTGCTCATAACCAAGGCATACGCGAGTTTCTCCGTCAGAGAATACCGTATTTCAGCTTCATGTAGAGCCTAACTCACATAGTAAATTGGGGAGTGGAATTTGCCTTGGGCACACACTAACACTGAACTTATTACTACCTCTGATGCTGTGAGGTAGAGGTACAGTTTCTCGCCTAGCACTGGCTTGGACAAAATCTGTGGGTTGCTAAGATATTCTTTGATCTGATTAAATGCCCACTGACAATTGCTCGCCTACATGAAATCTTCCTTCGTCCTCTTCATGGCTTTGAAAAATGGTCGACATTTATCCCCAGAACAAGAGTTAAAGCAATTTAATGCCGCCAAACATCCTTTGAGACGCTGTGTTTTTTAGATCAAATCAGGTGGTTTCATGTCCATGATGACCTTGACTTTTGATGGATTCATCTCAATTCCTCGTTGGCTCACCAGATGCCCTAAAAATTTTCCCGAATGAATTCCAAAACTGCTTTTCTTTGGGTTAAGTTTCATATTGTATACACAGAATATTTCAAATATTTGAGAGAGGTGTTCAAGATGGTCTTCCTTGTGTATGCTTTTCACAACGATGTCGTCCACATAGACTTCGATTGAGTGGCCGATATGGTCATCGAACATCTTGTTCACCAATTTTTTATAAGTAGCTCCGGCATTGGTCAATCCGAACGAAATTCTATCCCAACAATACAAGTTTTTGTTGGTGTAGAAAACGGTGTGTTCATGATCGTCTGGGTGAAGGGCAATTTGGTGATATTCCGCAAAGGCATCCATGAATGTCATCAATTCATATCCAGCGGTATTATCAACGAGTTGATCTATATAAGGAAGTAGAAAGTTTTCCTTTGGAAAAATGACATTCAGATCGGTGAAGTCGATACAAAGCCTCCATGTGCCCTTGGGTTTACCAAGAAGGACAGGATTCGCAACCCATTGCGGACACAATGCTTCATGTATCAACTTGTTATCGAGCAACTTCTTGATTTCCACCATCAGTGCCTCATACTTTTCCGGACCAAATTTTCATCTCTTCTGGTGAATTGGTCTTTGAGTTGGATCAATATTTAATCGATGACAGGCACACTCTGTTGGGATTCCCATCATATCTAAGTGGGACCATGCAAAGACATCAAGATTATTTCTAAATAATTCTATCATCTTTGTCCGATATGGCTCTGGCAAATCGGATCCGATAAAAAATTTGAGATCCTCTTACTTTGGATCAGCTTTTATGGCCGTCAATTCTTCCATTTACATTGCTCGATTTTACTTTTCCTTCCATCTTGGATCAAAGATAGGCCCGTTGATGTTCAGTTCGTCTTCAATTTCCATCGGTTCACATTCCAGTCTTGGTTCAAAATCTTGGCTGAGAAGGAAATATCTTGTTCGTTCACCGTCTGATTACTTCTCAAGTTCTGTTTCTACTGGAATGGTTTCATCGCACTTCTGAGTTTGTTTGATCCCTTGTATTTGTTCTGGATTTTCGACCTTCATTGATTCTACTTCATTATTTGAAGTATTCAATGTCTATGGTCCCAGTTCAGTATATTGGGGAGAATTCTCAATTATGTGTATTTATGTTACCGATTATTTTACTTGTAACAAGCATTCACGGGCTTTCTTTTGATCTCCTTTTATTGTACCAACACCATTTGTTGTTGGGAATTTCAGACAATAGTAGTAAGTCAAACAGATAACTTTAAATTCATGTAAAAAAGGTCAGCCGAGGAACCTGTTGTAGGAAGATGACTGGTCTACAACAAGAAAGTATTTTCCTCATCAGCCTTTTATCGGGGTCGTCGACCGATACAAGTTCAATACACAGACGTATTGTTCCTAGGGGAATCGTAACAGCCTCCCCAAATCCTATAATTTTGTGATTACAATCATCTATGTAGGATTCAAAGTCCCCTATCTGGTCGAGAGTGCTCTTGAAGATTATGTTCGTGTAGGATCCAGTGTCGACCAGCAGTCTGTGAACTTTTGCATCCATGACGTTCGCGGTTATGACCAAGGAGTCATTATGTGGTGTCATGATCCCTTCCAAGTCTTTATGTGAGAATGTTAATTCTGTAGTTGGCTTGGTAGAGGGTCCCGTGCTGGTTTCCTTGATTTGGTCAATTGCGTGCAATTCTAGCTTCTTCTGCCTCATCGACGGGGGCGGCCTCCCATCTGTACAACCGCCAGCATGGCCCACCTCAGGCTCGATCACCAAAATTTCTCTTACTGGACTCGGCTGAGGAGTGGAGCTCATCGCTCTCGCCGGTTCTGAGGGTTGGTCATGTCTTCACTTTCACTTTCCTCTTCACATGCCCTCTCCTCGAACTCCCGTGGTCTTTTTCTTGGGGGTTTCTTCACGAACTCGGACAGTTTTCCTTCTTCATAGAATTTTCACAGTTGCCTTAACAAGTCCTTACACTCGCTTTTGAAATGCCCTAGTGTTTGATAATAGGCAGAGTACTTGCCCGAGTTCATTCTATTCATGTTCGTCCGAATCTTCCTTAGGGCTGACAATATTCCATTTCCATTGACCGCATTGTACACCTGATCAACGGACACGGTCAAAACTTGGTTGATCTTTTCTTGAGATCGCCTTCATTGGAAAAAGGCTTCAAATTCCTTGGGGTTCTGAAGCCTACCCCACCTCTCTTTGTTGCCGTCTTTAGAGCTTTCTTGTTTTTCCCCAAATACTTCTTCAATGCCTCATGCATTGCCACAAATATTTCGGCTTTGTTTCGGAATTCTGCATAAGTCTTTGGACAAGAAAGGTGCATCTCTTTCCACAAATCAGATCTTTTCTTCAATCCAGCAATTGCGGCCATCACATTTGTGTCTTCACTTACTGGCTCTCCTTCAAGTAAAATCTTGTCTAATCTTTTGAGGAATTGTTGATCTGATTCCTCTGCTTCTTGGACCAGGTTCGCTAGTCGATACTTTTGAGTGTAGCACGATGCTGCTCCAGAAAAGTGTGATAAAAACTCTCGGCTCAACGGTGTGAAAGAAGTTATCGACGCCGGGGGTATCCTTATGAACCACCGATGGGCATGATCTCCCAAGGTCAATAGAAAGTTTCTGCATTGGGTAGCATCAAACGCCCCCATTGAGATCATGTAGTCCGTATACTTGGAGATGTGCACCTTCAGATTAAAACTTCCTTCGTACAAGTTCGTTGTCGAATACTGAATCTTCGACTGGAACTGGGCAAAAAGAATTGATGGGGATAGTGGTGATACTGGGATTGTTTGGGTTATACTAGAAAGTATGCTTTTACTTAGTATAACTAAACTGAATCTTTGAGCTTTATCTGAGATAAATCTTCTATCACTGTGCTTTAGATAAATATGAATGTTATTTATTTATTGCAATCCGTTCATATAATAGAACAAGTTACACTATAGATAAATGTGGTGATCCCCGGATAACTCACAGCAAGATCACATTATCAGTTTCTTGTAACAAGTACTAGATTCACAACCTAGATGGGATTTGAACACCCCATTGGTAAACGGTTGATGTGCAGATCCCAGATTGGCTTATCTTGACCAAGGGATTGCACTAGTGCATGCAGAGAGGTAATTCTTCCGTACTGATTTACGTGATGAAGAATTAGACCTCAGTGGTCGTTTATTTCAAAACCTATGTCCCTTAAATAGGACTGTGTGTGATCCATGCGTGGCACTTTATTTTGTTATGAGCGGAGAGTCAATAAGACTCAATACTTTGCATCTTGGGTGACACCATTGAGAACATGACAGTTGCTAAGATTTAATACAGAGGAACGTGTGCTTGGAGAGTCTTGCAT
>JAPKLY010000477.1:197516-221966 GCA_026898435.1 Prunella vulgaris
ATATATATATATATATATATATTACATGATATCTAATCAAATCTCTTTCTTGTAATAATCATATCTTTCTCTCACAAATATGTATAAATAAATTATCACTCTTAATATCATCATATTTTATATTTTATTCGTAATATTATTATATATAAATAACATTGTCAATAATTATAATTAATCCTTCCACATATATTTAAAATGATAGAATACAAGATAAAATTAACCATAAAATAATTAATAAGAATACAAAAAGACAAATTAATTAATCCCTATTTTCCATTACCAATGATTAAATATTTCGAACTACTTACTACATGCCAATTTATATATAAAATTAATTTGAGAGAATTAGTTTCAAAATAAAATAAAAAAATTGTAAAATTTTATATATTAGTACTATCCTTGAATAATATAATGTTTCAATATCTTAAGTGTACAATTGTTTATACTACAATAAACTAATTTTTGCATTAATAATATTAATAAAATCAATAAATAGTTATCGCCCTTTCAATTATGGTGTGTAGAATCATAGAAATGGACTTCATCTAGTGTGTGCCCTTTTGTTTGGTGTTGCTGTAAAACAATGCATGTGATTAGTATGTGTAAAGAAAAAAAGGATAAACTCGATCATGTGTGCTGTTACCTTTAGTAGCTCCGTCATGCTCATCTGAGAACGGTCTTCATTTGAATAATAAGTGTAACTAAATGGTTGATTGATCATCGTACTCGAAGCCTATGACAAAAGTATCAACAAAATATTTACTATACCTTGAAAAAAGGGGAAATTACAAAATCTTGAAACATCTAAACCTATAATAGAAGACGCTCCTTTACCATGATATTTAAATCTAAAAAAAATTACTATTACTAACTTATAAATTAATTTTTGCATTAAAAAGCAAAGAATTTAAAGTTAGTATCTCATCTAGAACTACATGTCCATTTAAAATCGGTATTCGGGTGGATTATAACAATTGAATAAAAAATAAATACTTCTAAATTGTGGTGTTATTATTCAGCGAATGTATTAAGTATATTTTTCAGCTTGTTAAATTCGAATTTTATTTTCAGTTGTTGTATTTTACTAACTAATGAGACTTCTATTACTAGATCACATCTTTTTGTCAAAAGGGGCTTCAAAAGCTATCTCAAATCTTATTGTAAAAAAGAGAAAGAGAACTGGAATATTCTAGTAATAATTAATGAGACATCTTAATTTAAAAAAGAGAAAGAGAACTAGAACAAACTAACAATTAATAAGACACATGACCAAATTAATTATATATAAGACATATATGCTAGAAAAACCTGCGAGAGAGGAAACATCAATGCTTGAAATGTCTTGAGATGAAACATTCATATCCTATTATTTAATAATTAATAATATATAAAAAAACCTAATACATAATAACTTAGAATTTAAATATATACTAAGGAAAAAAATTATATACCTGCACATTATTTTCAATTGATGTATTTTTATCTCGAATCTTCTTTTGTTGGGACTTTTCCAAACTACTTCTTTCTCTTTTTTCTGATTTTATCGGTTTCTTCTCCCTCTTTTTTCACCCTTTAATCATAATAGAACCAGATGTTTGTTCTTCTTCGTTTTATATGCTTGATAATTTATTCTCTTCCACCATTGATTTGGTTATAGATGGACGCCTGACAAATGAAGTATTCTCCAAAGATGCATCAATTTCTTCAATTCCCTTAATAAAATATTGCTTTGCAATTTCAAATGTTTTTGTGGTTAGAGAACCTCGGATTGCTAATTGGTTATATAAACAACACAATTTTTTGTAGTGCACTCTAGTCAGTGTTCTAAAAGTTGTCCAAGTCAGCGGCTAGTCGCTAGTCGGCCCTTGACCGACCCGTTTTACCTATAATTTCCCGAAAAAAACATTTTGCCCTGTAGACGGCGTCTAGGCACCTAGTCGGACGACTTGAGGTGAACGGTCTGGGCGTTTATTTCTCGCTGAACGGGATGGGCCGGGGCATTTAGCGCCTAATGAATTTTTTTTTAATTTCAGTATCTAAAATAAATAAACTAATAAATTTAAAGTCTAATAAATTAAAAATAAAAAAAAACTCAAACATCATATTCAACACAGAGAAAAGAAAAATAGAGCAGTGTCCTTTCTCTTCTCTGCCCGTAGCCGCCGCTCGTCCCCTTCATTCGCCGGCCGGCGTGCTGCTGCCGCGCTCGTAGGCCAACGACAGTTTGCCCACCATCGATCTCAGCGCTGCGCCAGTCCACGGAAGCAAGCGAGACAGTCCTCCTCAGGTTTGTACTCCCTCTCATTCCCTTTCTATTTTATTTATTCTACGATTTGTCAACTTCCTTCGATCATTGATGTTGTGTGTTGGTATTTAATTATTTATGGTCTTAGTATTTACAATTAGTTAGTTACTAATTTAGGGTTTAAATTTATTATTTACTAAATTTAGGGTTTTCATTTATTAAATTAATAAATTATGCACAACTATAAATAGGTAAGTATTTTACTACGATACCCATAGGTATCCTTAATTCAGTTGTGAACAATTACTGATGATTGATGAATATGACCACATAATAACAGTTGTTGGAAGTATTGATACAATTGGAATTAGCATGCTTAAAGAAGTCAAGAAAAATACACAAATTCTGTTGTTGGACATGACACATTTTGCTTTATATTCTATTGAGCAGTAGGCCAGTAGCACAAATTCTGTTGATCTTCTAAATGGTTTCATTATTGTTGCTACTTGCTAGTGTATTGTTGATTTAGATCCCCAACTCAATCCCCTTTTTCTTCCATGCTTGAATGTTATGCTTGAATCATGAATTTAAAAGCTTTCTTAAAAGTTAAAACTTACTGCATTTGTTATACTATTTAATGGTATTTGGCTATTTGCTATGTTCACTTATTTAATGTTATGTATATATTTATTGTAGGATTTCTATATTTTGAGTATTGAGTTGTAATGGCATCTCCAAACGCTTCGAACTTGTCCCAAAATGATACATTTGAAATAGAGGTAGCCCTTAAGCGAAAGTCAAATAATGTCGGTTGGGAGTATGGCATACTAAATGATCCAAACAATCTTGACAAGATAAAATGCAAGTTGTGTGGGAAAGTTGTGTTAGCTGGTATTCGTAGACTCAAAGAGCATATTATCGGCATTCCTGGAAATGTTTCTGCATGCACTAAGTCCTCATCTGAAGATAAAACAAAGTGTAGAAATGTCATAAATGAGGGAAAGAACAAGACTTGAGAGAAACAGTGGTCCTTGAAAAAAATGCAAGTTCTTTAGGAGATTCCTTGGAGTTGGAGAGCATGATGAAATCCGATACTCTTGGTCCTATGGACAAGTTTGCTACGAACATCAATCCCGAAGCATCTCTAACGTAGCAAAGACAATGAGGGAGCAAACTATCACAAATGTCATTTGGAAAGAAAGATCAGATGCTATGAAAGACTACCTTGCTGATTGGATGTATGAAGCAGGTATCTCATTCAATGCTATTGACAATGATAGCTTCAAGGTCTTTGTAGAGGCACTTGGTCAGTTTGGTAGAGGATGGAGACCTCCTACTCAGTATGAACTAAGGGAGCCATTGTTGAATAAAGCAGTTGAAAGAAAAAAGAAAGATAAAATCAAGCCACATGAAGATGAATGGAAAAGGAATGGATGCTCAATCATGACTGATGCTTGGAGTGACAGAAAAAGGTAAAGTATCATGAATTTGTATGTTAATTCTAAAGAAGGTACTGCTTTCCTTTCTTCTAAGGAGTCTTCGGATGTGTCACATACTAGTCAAATGATTTTTTACTATGTAGATGAATGCATTGAACTTGTTGGGTCAGATAATGCTTGTGATTGACAATGCATCAAATAACATGGAGCAACAAAGTTGTTGAAGGAGAAAAGGCCAGGTATGTTTTGGACATCATGTGTTGCACACACTATCAATTTGATGCTTGAAGGCATAGCAAAGCTACCTAAGTTCAAGAAAATCTTTGATCAAGCCAAAGCTTTAATAATCTTCATCTATGCACACCACAAGACTCTGGCAATGATGAGGTCATTTACAAAAAGAAGAGATATCATAAGGTCAGGTGTTATAAGATTTACATCATCTTTTCTCACTTTGCAAAGTTTAGTCGAGAAAAAAAGTACAGTTGAGGGCAATGTTTACTAGCTCAGAATGTGATGAATGCAAATGGTCTAAGACTGTCAAGGGAAAATCATGTTACTCAACTGTATTGAGTATTGACTTTTGGAATGGTGTGACTTCATGCTTGAAAGTGTTTGCTCCTTTGGTTCATGTGCTTCGAATTGCCGATGCGGATAGTAAGCCATCAATGGGCTTTTTATATGGCGAGCTTTTAAAAGTAAAAGAAGACATCAAAGTTGCTTTATTTAATTATCCCAAAAACTATGAACCAATTCTGGAGATAGTTGATGCAAAGATGATAATAGATTGGACTCCCCTTTACATTTGTTAGCTTATCTGTTGAATCCATATTATCACTATAATGATCTCAATCTTATTTTGGATAATGTGGTCTCAGATGGAGTTATCAACTGTTTTGAAGTGCTTTTCCATGATGACTTTGATTTGTTGAATAGAGTTATGAATATTGAGTTGTCAATTTATAATAACAATGAGGGAGTTTTTGGGAAAAGAATTGCAATTCAAGGATGCACTGTGAACGATGTGAATTATGATCCAGGTAAATTTAGATTTGTTGATTTATTAATTATAGTTAGTTCTTAGAATTGTTGATTTATTAATATGTATCATTTATTTTTCAGCAAAGTGGTGGCAGAATTATGGTCATTCAACACCTAACTTACAAAGAGTTGCTATTGGGACTTTGAATTTGACCACTAGTTCTTCTGGATGTGAACGGAATTGGAGTGCTTTTGAAGAGGTAAGAAATTATCTGAGGCTCCATTTGGATGGATGAATTTGAAAATGAATGGATTTAAACAAAAATACATGTAAAAAAGCATACATTTTAAGTTTGGAATTATAAAGAGATGTGAGAGAAGGAAAAAAGTAAAAAAATGAGAGATGAAAGGGTGGAGAGGGGGGGATTTCACAAATGACATGAGTTTGAAGAGGATTTAGAAATCCACCATTTTAAACATAAAATGGAATCTAAGTATTTGTAAATTCATGGAGAGGGTGGTTATTTGTGTGTGAAATTCATGGATTTCAAATCCACCCATCCAAATGGAGCCTAAACGTTAATATATTTTTTATTATTTTTTTATTCTTTATTACATAATTTTAAATTGGTCATTCTTATTTGTAGCAGTGATGCAGAAATCGGTTTAGGCGGCGCCTAGGCGCAAGGCGATCTCTTGCCGACCCGATTTTTGCAAAATCAGCAATTTTAGGCATTTTCGGGTCTAGGCGGGCCTAGGAGTCCTCTAGGCGGTCCCAGGCAGCCCAAATTTTATATTTTTTTTAAAAAAATTAAAAAAAATTAGGCTGCCAAAAAATGTCCGATTACCAATTTCCGACTTCTACAATTTTGATTTGTAACCAAGAAGAGGAATAGACTAGATGTTTATCGATTAAACAATCTAGTTTATGTCCAATTCAGTTCATAGTTGTTGAACAAGAAAAGGAGAGAAAAGGAAAGACACATTGATGTTTATTGGCAAATGATGCAAGTAAAGCGCACGAATGGATTGTTGATGGAGTTGATGTTCATGATGATGATGATGATGTAGAAGTGGTTGGTGATTCTTCTACAGTAGGACAACCAGCAGTTTGGAAAAGCCCAAGAGTACGAGAACTTGAGATGGATGATTTTGAATCTGGTGAAGAGGAAATGAATGAGAATGAATTTCAATTTCAATTTGAGCCTGATAAGGAGCGTGTATTTGAGGAGTATGGAGAAGAAGAAGAAGATCAACCTAGTATTTAGCTTATAAATTTTTAGTATTGTGTTGTTATTTTGAAGAACTTTTTTTTTTTATTATCTTGTTATTTTTAATATGTAGAACTTAATTGTTTAATGTGTGAACTAATATGTGTCATCTTTTGATTTTTAAATTATGATTTTGTTGCATTTTGAGTGTCATGGTTATCACTTATAATTTTAATTTTCAAAGGTGTTGTTATAAATTTTTATTATTTTATGCATAATATCTTATAAATTTATTAAATAATTAATTATATTTATCATTTAGGTCTTTCCGACTAGTCCCTGACTAGTCTCTTTAGTCGCTAGACCCTAGTGGTCCGACCGATTAGCGACTAGCGTTTTTTAGAACACTGACTCCAATCAACTTCTTTTCCTCGTCTTCATTCATAGATTTAGAATATTCTACAATAACTTCATCTGACTGACCTTCAACAATATCTTCTTAGTATTTGTAGTCCATCTCTTCAAAATATATTTTTAGGAATACTTGTAATATTTTTTAAAGAGAACACCTTAAGTACATGTGAACACAAAATACCTGCAAAATTAATTTTTTTGCAGCTACATGTAACTTCTTCTTCAAACTCAGATAGTATTATTGTATGTTGACAACTCTTCCCAAAAAGTATAACTTTCTACTCAAACACTTCTCCAATTTGACTACATTCAACTACGTTAGCGCCATAAGCCTTGTGTAACTCAACTTCGAATAACTTTAAAATTTCATGTGAATAAATATTAGTTGCATGCTTCAAAATTCGTACCTGAAATGTAGCCACATGTATTATCTGATTTGTTCTATATTTTTCTTTCAATCCCTCATGTCGGCGGTCACTGACCAATCTATCAAAATGCTGACAAAATTGTAGCAAGTTATGTTTGTGGCTAACATACTTTTTAAGAATACTATTTATGCTCTCACTACGTTGAGTTGTTGTCATATCTACACCAAATGATCTTCTACCATAAATCATTGACCATTTTTCTCTAATTTTAGACAACCTTTTCAACCACTCTTTATTTTGAAGTTTATATTTCTCTGACATATCATGTCATCCTTTCAAAAAATCTTCTTCCTCATCATAATTGTAAATACAATAGTTGAAGTCCTTTGAAAAAGATTTAAAGGATGCAAACACATTACTCAAACGTTTGGCAGTATTTTGATATATGTGCTAAATACACAACCGATGACATGTTTCAGGCCATTAAATTGATAAAGCTTTTGCAATTGCATCATCTTGATCTGTGAGGATGGTTTTTGGTTGTTTTCCATACATAGCTTTTGTATCAAATAGCCAAGTGAATGTTGATATAGTTTCATCGTATAACAATGCTGCACCAAATATAACAGTTTGTCTATGATGATTCACACCAACAAATATGGCAAACGACTTACCCTCTTTATTTTTCTTATATATTGTATCAAAACTGACTATATCACCAAAATAAGCATAATCATTCTTCATTTGAGCATCAACCCAAAGAATATTAGCTATCAAATCATTTTGATCAACTTGAATAGCATAGAAAAAATTTGGATTATCTAGTTGTCTCTGTTTCAAATACTCCAAAACTCCTCCAGTGTCACCAACCTTCATTTCCAGGGTTCTCTTTGATTGCAAAAAAAAAATTGTAATCTTGATATACAAAACCAACATTTTCGTGACCACCAACTTGTTTTGACAACAAGGCAAAACCTAATTTTGGAGCTATCCAAATCATCTGCTAGTAAAACTTGAAAATATGATATTTTTCTATAGGATCTTTTTTATGAATCTTTTTTTGACTCACTAGATCATGACCTTGGTGTTCAGCTATGAAACTATAACCTTGTAATTAGCACCATATCTACAATTTATTTTCATCTTTTCTTCGCACCCTGTTCTCGTCTCTGGCCGATGAGACTTAATCACTGCATCTCTTTTATCAATTGGTCTGTGTCCCTGGCATTCACAGCAAAATATCCTATCGAGTATTTTTCCATTTTTATCTTTATGAGCAGTAAATTTTCTAATTCCGAATCCAGTTGCCTTTTCATATTCATTATAGAAAATTGTAAGCTTCATCTTCACTCTCAAATTCCATACCGATTTTTGAAATTTTATCTTCTGAAACATTTATGTGTGTCTCATTTTCCAATTCCTCCTCACTTACACTTTGAAATTTATTTTCCTTCTCAACTTCGTTAAAATCCGATTCACATCGTGGATTTGTAATTTCATCAAAATTCAATTCACGTCGTGGATTAACAGTTTTTCCATAACCTATAAAAAACCTTATTATCATTAATTAGCAATTAACAAAAAAATCAATTAATTAAAAAAAAAGAAAGTGAATATCATACAACTCAATAACCTTTTTTTTTTCAAAGGACATACAACTCAAAAACTAATCAATAAGAGTTATGATCACCCCTCTTAAATTCTTATAATAGGATTAATTATTAATTTAATACTAAATATAGACTCCTAATTTATTAACATAACACATCATGTAAATATAAAAAAAATCACAAAACCACTATTCATTCTCACCTATGTGATAAGAACGGAACTCGGTTCTATGGATATGCCCGCAGAAGCAATGATTGTAAACACAGTATTGACTTTTGAATTACAATTAGAACTTGTTCAAATTAACAAATCTTGATTCATGATTTACAATTAGAATCTATTCAAATGTTCTAACATCGAACTTGCAGGATCGAGAGGTGCATATTTATAAAAGGAGCATGCATATATATTATTCAGACGTAGAAGAAAGAGCCTGAGACAAAAAATTGATTCGGCAGCGTGAAAGGAGATTTATGTTGTAATCGAGAGAAAAGCGCAAGCATAAAAGTAAATAACACGGAGTTTGATGACCCAGTTCGTCACGGAGTGACTACGTCTGGGGGCGACCAAGCCAGGAGAATATACTAATATGAACCGCCGTTTACAATATGGAATTGTGTATAGAATACAAAGGGAAGATACAATATATAAAGAATACCTAACCCTAGCATCTAAGTCTTGTGGGCCTAAAGCCCACTGGACTATATTATAAATATTATGTCCATATACTATATAATATATTATTTCCAATATATTATAACACTCCCCCTTGGACATAATATGACAAGGAAGAATGCAAGTGTTACTTAGTGGAGTGTTACAAATGGCCTCGAGGATACAATCATTAGGATTGTTTAACATTTGTTACTCCCCCTGAAGATAACAACCTTCCAAGTCGACGCATCCCGATTCCATATACGTACTTTTCAAAAGTCGTTGTGGGAAGGGATTTAGTGAACAAATCAGCTAGATTGTCACTTGAGCGTACTTGTTTTATCGTGATCTCACCACTCTTCTGGAGTTCGTGAGGATAAAAGAATTTTGGGGATATATGCTTCGTCAAGTTTCCTTTGACATAGCCGTTGCTCATTTGTGCAATACATGCAACATTATCTTCATAGATAATTGATGGGCTTAAGTCAATAGAAGGGATACCACACGAATCGTGAATGTGTTTTACAAGGGACTTTAACCACACACATTCTCGTGCAGTTTCGTACAGAGCTATGATCTCTGAGTGGTTTGACGATGTGGTCACCAAAGTTTGTTTGACAGATCTCCATGAGATGGCTGTTCCACCACAGAGGAAAACATAACCCGTTTGCGATTTCGCATTATGGGGATCAGATAGATAACCAGCATCAGCATAACCTATAAGTGTTTTGTCTTGGTTTCTTTGATAGAAAAGACCAAGATCTTGAGAACCTTGAAGATATCGTAAGATATGTTTCACACCATTCCAATGTCTCCTCGTAGGGGAGGCACTGAACCTTGCAAGTAGATTGACTGCAAAGGCAATATCGGGCCTAGTGCAGTTTGCAAGATAGAGCAGTGCACCAATTGCACTTAGATATGGAACTTCAGGTCCCAATAGCTCTTCGGTATCTTCCTTAGGTCTGAATGGGTCATTTTCCAAATCAAGGGAACGGACAGCCATTGGAGTGCTTAAGGGATGAGATTTATCCTTGTGGAATCTCTCCAACACTTTCCTTAGGTAAGCTGATTGGTGTATCAGTATTCCTTCAGGGAAATGCTCGATTTGCAGACCGAGACAGAACTTGGTTTTACCCAAAGTTTTCATTTCAAATTCAGTTTTTAAGATTGAACTTGCTTCTTCAATCTCTTTCCTTGTTCCGATAATGTTTAGATCATCCACATACACCGAGATGATGTAAAAACCATTAAGGGATTTCTTAGTAAAGACACAAGGAAAAGCATCGTTATTTACGTATTCCTTCTTCAGGAGGAATTCGCTTAGTCGATTATACCACATACGACCTGACTGTTTTAAGCCATATAACGAGTGCTACAACTTAATGCTGAACATACTACGATGTTCGTTATTCCTCATTTGGGGAATAGTTAATCCATCAGGGATTTTCATATAGATGTCATAATCTAATGATCCGTATAAGTATCCGGTAATTATGTCCATTAACTGCGTTTAACTGCCAGGGATATATGGCGGAACTTTATATTATTCACAACAGGAGAATTTGTTTGATCACATCAAACTCAATAATGGGTCACTGCGAAAAACCCTTAAGCTGTTAATCTCGCTTTGTATCTCTCAACTTCATTTTGTTTCGTATTAATACCCATTTATATCCTTCAGGGATAAAATGTTTAGGGGGTATGTACGATAGAACAAAACAGTTTATTTTGCGAGTCTAGCTCTTCCATATTTGCTTCTTTCTATTGCATCTAATCAAATTTAGATACTGGTACCAGATTTTAGAAAGAGCAATTATGGGTACGAATATGTTGTCGACAACAGTGATATGTTTGTCTCCTGTGTTTATTTAGATTCATGTAAACCAGATCTTGATCATTTCCCATTGATCTGGGTGTTCCGCAATCCTAGTATTTTGATTGCTATGTGCACGTGCTTTTTACTAGGATTTCTCGTCTTCAGGACGAATCTCTTCAGGAGATTTCATGAGTGACTGAATATATTATTAGCATTAATATACCATGGTTTTGTGTAAGGAGGTTCATTACGCTTCTGGCGTATAGGGGCATCCTTAACTATTCACAGTCACTTCATTTATAATCAGTAATGCATTTGATAATGCATCTGGCAGATTACTTGCTGATTATTGCAAGTTTATTTTCTTTTGAACTTTTGGTTCAAGTTTGACTAGTGCGTGGGCCTAAGTATTGAAGATCTTTTTTGTTCCACGTAATTTCACGGCATTTATTAATTGTGGTATTTTTCTCTCCCCCTAAGGCCGGAAATAGATCTTCGTCGAATGTGCAGTCAGCGAAACGGGCTGTAAACTGATCCCCAGTTAAAGGCTCGAGGTATTTAAGTATTGTGAGAGATACAAAATTGATGTAAATACCGAGTTTCCTTTGTGGGCCCATAGATGTTCGCTTAGGTGGTGGTATTGGAACATACACTGCACAATCGAATGTTCGCAGATGGGAAATGTTTGGTTCATTTCCACGCACGAGTTGAATAGGGGAATATTCATGATATGCAGTTGGTCGGAATTGGATTAGTGATGATGCATGTAAGATTGCATGCCCCCAACATGAAATAGGTAAGTTCGTTTTTGTAGTAGTAGCGGTCTAACGATTAATTTAAGACGTCTAATTAATGATTCAGCTAGACCATTTTGAGTATGAACATGAGGGACCGAATGCTCCACTTTGATTCCCAATGCCAAACAACAATCATCAAATGCCTTATAGGTGAATTCACCGGCATTGTCCATGCGTATGGATTTGATTGGATGATCTGGGAATTGTAATATCAACAGGATAATCTGAGCAATAAGCTTTGCAAAAATAGTATTGCGAGTGGATAGCATGGTGACATAAGTCCACCGAGTGGATGCATCTATTAGGACCATAAAGTACTGAAATGGTCCGGATGCAGGATGTCGGTCCACAAATATCTCCTTGAATCCGCTCAAGGAATTTAGGAGATTCAGTTCTTACTTTACTACTAGAAGGACGAATTATGAGTTTACCCATTGTGCAAGCATCACATATGTATTCATTAACAGAAGGGATTCTGTTGTGTGTTATGTTATGGCCAGATGAATTACATAGAATTCGACGCATCATGGATTGTTCTGGATGTTTTAACCGCTCATGCCATAGTTTGAAAGTATTTGGATCATTAAATTTTAGATTAAGAGCTATATGGAGATTTGAGGGTCTGATGTATGTATAATACAAACCAGACGAGAAAGATGGAAGTTTTTCGATGATGTGTTTACGACAATTCAAATAGTGAGTCATCAACAGATATTCACTATTGTCCTCAGTATTTGTTTCAATGTGATAGCCATTCTGTCGAATGTCTTTGAAACTGAGGAGGGTACGCTTTGATTGTTGATACAATAAAGCATTTTCGATTATCAGCTCGGTACCCATAGGTAGAATGATCAAGGCTCTTCCGGAGCCAACGATTTGTATGTCGTCATCGGAAATAGTAGTGACACTTCCTTTCTTTTCGGTTAATGTTTGGAAAAATTGTCTATCTTTTAAGATAATATGTGTAGTAGCACTATCTACTAAGCACAAAACATTAATCTCCATAAGCACTTAAGTGTATGTTTTATATACGTTTAGATATGAGGAATGCTAAGGAGAGCCAATATTACAGACGCTGATTGATCAGCCGCACAAGGGATCACTTAGGTCCTACTTTATCAAGAACGTATTAAATTTTGTAGTCAATAGTCATATGTTCACCCAAGAGGTCATCCTTTGTCTATGACAAAGCCTGCTTTGGGCAGGTCGGTGTGGTGTGTTTCACCGTGATGAGCCTTCCCATTTTTGTCTTTTAGCATACGTTGATACGCCTCCACCAAATGTTTTGGAGTTCGACACTGGCGAGACCAATGGTCGTCGCATCCACACTTGTGACAGAGTTGTTTGTTCTGTGCACGTGAGCTCGATGGTTTATCTTGAGGTGCATTATTATCAGTTGCACTAGATTGTGCATTGTTGCGACCTCGACCTCTACCTCTTCCCCTACCACGGCCTCGACTTCGGGTCGATCCGCGTCCCCCACTCGCCTCATTTCCTTTTCCACGTTTACGGCCTTTATAGTTCCTCCGAGTAGCATGTGCTTCAGGCACAGCTTGTGAGCCAACCGGTCTAGTATTGTGATTTTTTATCAACAATTGGTTGTGCTTTTCTGCAACTAGAAGTGCAGAAATAAGGTCGGAGTGTGTGTGATACTCTTTGGCCCTGTACTGCAGTTGGAGTACAAGATTAATAGCGTGGAAAGTGGAAAGAGTTTTTCAATTAACTGATCAACAATTATTGTTTCTTTACACAGCTTAAGCTGAGAAACTATGCGATGTAGGGCGGAGTTGTACTCCGTTACAGACTTGAAGTTTTGGAAACGAAGTGTTATCCATTCATGTCTGGTTTCGGGGAGGATCACATCGTGTTGTTGTTGGAATTGATCCTGGAGGGATTTCCATAACATCAATTGATCTTTTTCAGTGAGGTATTCGTTCTTAAGATCTTTGTGAAGATGATGTCTTAAGAAGATTAGAGCTTGTGCCATTTTGGCAGTTGTGGATTTAGATGGTTGTCTAGTTGTGTCGGTAAGGTCTTTAGAGACAAGGTGAGTTTCAACGTTGAGAGCCCATGTCAAATAGTTATGGCAATCAAGTGCCAATTAATAGAATTCACATTTAGTGATGTTTGACATATTTTTGCTACAAAAATTAATAAATGAAAATTTATTAAAATTATTTGTTTGTAGCATTTAATAATTAAGGCTCAATCAATAAAATATTACTAAGACAAAAATTAATAATAGGGGGTATTTAATAAAGGATTGGGTGTATGACTTTGTGCAAGACATTTATTAATGGGACTTGAACCCAAAAATAATTATTGGATAAGGCCTTAAAAAAATTTGATGATTTAGGCTTCATAATACCATTATGAATTTTATTAATGGGACAACGGGCCCAAAAATAATTGTTAGGATCCAAATTAATTAGGATCAACTAAATAAAATGCCCAATCAATTAAAAAAAATGGCCCAAGTAAATGTTTTATTATTATTAATAAAAGGGCGTCGGGCCTGTTTATGTAAAAAGCTAATGGCCCAGAAACCGGCCCAATTCAAATATGCAGGCCCAATTCATAATTGTTGGTCGAATTTAATAAAAGGGGTATAGGCATATATGACTCAAGGGCACGGGCCCAAAAACTCATTATGGCCCAAAATAATTAGGGTTTCCAGAATTTGTTCTCAGATAACAAACGGTGAAAGGGTCAAGGATTTCCAGATTTGTCGCACTCAAGATTGAGCAGATCGTGGGCGGACTTTTCGGCGTCGTGGAGCACGTGGATATCGCCGTCGTCGGCGTTCGCTTCCGTTGTGCCGTCGACGCACCAGTTCTCGCGGCGCAGTCGTTCGGCGAGGAATCGCCGCCATCGCCGCCACGGGCGCGCAGTCGCCGTCGCGAGGAGGTCGGAGCCCCCATCGCTCCAGGGGCGCCGTCGCGTAGGCTGGAGGCTTGCCGCCATTGCGATCGTTCGATCAGCAGCTTGCCGCCGCCATCACGTACGCTGTTCCGGCATAGGAGATCGCGCAGCGGAGGCCGTCGAGCCGCTTCAGGGGCATCGTCGAGCCAGAGGCGGCGTCGCGCAGAGGCGTCGCACCGTCGAGCATATCAGGGCAGCACCATCGCGAAGTGACCGCTAACGGTCATTGCGTGCTCGGCGTCGGCTATCTCCGTCGCGCGTCGGTACGGAGGTGTCACCGTCGTTACCATCGCGCCAGAGGCGCTGTCGCGACTCGGCGTCGTAGCGCCGTTCGCCGTCAAGGCCTCTTCAGGGGCCGACGGCGTCGCGGGTACATGTATTGTTTCGAAATTATTTCGAAATTGTTTTCTGGAAACGAAATTGTTTTCTGGAAACGAAATTGTTTCGAAAAGAGTTTTATTGATTTCTAATGTTGATTACGAAATCAAGGATTTATAGAATCAGGTTTTGTTGGGGTTTTGTTATGCAGATCAAACAATAGCAAGAGCATGGCATATGAATTTGATTTGTTTTTCTCGTTTGAGAATAAATATATGAATACAGTATATCATCAATAGAGCATATACATAGATGACAACAGAGATACATGTTAATGTCATGAACTGTATATAATTTCATAAGTATAGGCATGTATGAAATCATAATATACGTGATGTATATATGAATTTGAGTGTAGTGATTGAATCATGAATACGAAGAATTCATACATAAACATGAATATGTGCATACAGTGATTGAGTCATTTGAAATCACGTGATAATCAAAATCAGTTTAAGCGTTTATAATCGGATCATAAAATAACATATTTGATCATATATCACATGTTCACATGTAAAAATCATATGATTTGCAGCTAGAAAATCTAAGCATGGATTTTAACGATATTTCAGATTAATATTAGGATCATAACAAAATACTCACAGGAAATTGCTAAATCCAAAAATTAATAATCTGAAGGTTGAGTTTTGAATCCGATCCGAAAACTGCTGGAGCAATCCTCTCGTGAATCCTTATTGCTCGTAGAGACTCGTGCTGATAACGTGTTGTAATCGAGAGAAAAGCGCAAGCATAAAAGTAAATAACACGGAGTTTGATGACCCAGTTCGTCACGGAGTGACTACGTCTGGGGGCGACCAAGCCAGGAGAATATACTAATATGAACCGCCGTTTACAATATGGAATTGTGTATAGAATACAAAGGGAAGATACAATATATAAAGAATACCTAACCCTAGCATCTAAGTCTTGTGGGCCTAAAGCCCACTGGACTATATTATAAATATTATGTCCATATACTATATAATATATTATTTCCAATATATTATAACAATTTAATTTAGATACCATATAAATATTTGTGATTATTGACGATATTATCTATATATAATAATATTAGGAATAAAATATAACTACATAAATTTTGGAACGAATCGCGGGGAATAAATTTTGGAACGGATCAATCGATTAATTTTTCTTCAAAGCCTACCGTGAGTTTTCCTAATTATATTAATCTGGAAAATTATTAATATCATGCTTAAGTTATCTACCTACGAATGATATGATTTTTATGTACGAATATGTATATTTATGATTTGTGATCATGTTCACTGTATGACTCTGTACGCATATATACACTGACAATTTTTATTATGCTTATTTTATATACATGCTTCTCTGTTTATATGCTTGCATATTCGGCATCTTTCGATTTTGTAACCAATTCATAAATCTGATATGCCCTGTATTCATATGTTGTATGTTGTTCATATGCTACTGTGAGAATACGAATGAATTCTTGCTTCTCCTTGTATTTGCATAACAAAACCAATTCCAGAATACTGTGCGAATAAAACCCTACACAAATTGATTGTCTTCAATCAAAACCCAGTTTTTGAAACAAAACCAGTTTCGTTTCCGAAACCCAGAAACCCTTTTTTTTTTTGCAAAACAATGTTTTCTGCAATGTTCCAGAAATCAAAAACAAAGAAATTTTTTTTCGAAACCTATTATTCTGGAATTATTCGAAAATCAGAAATCGATATTTTCTTATCTGATTTCAAAACTCAATTTTTCATTCGAAAATCAGAAACCCACATTAGGTTTTTCCAAAAAAAAAAAAAACCCAATCGAAACCTACCGTCTGATGTCCCCTGAGTGGACTCACGCGACGCCACGAACTGCGAACGCGCGACGGCGACGCCTCTGTGCGACACGCCCGCGACGACACCTCGCCGAATAGCGCGCCGGCAACGCACGGGCGGCACAGCGCGAAGCGCGACGCCACCTCCTGTGCGCGACGCAGCTCCTGTCCGCGACGGCAGCCCCAGTGCGCGACAACGCCGAAACCAGGTTTACGGCGACGGCGCCGGCGGCGCCAACTGCTCGCTGCGGCAACTCTGTTTCCCCGCAACGGCGCTGCTATCCCCGCGATGGCGCGAACGTCGACGACGGCGGTGCCCACGTGACTCCACGACGGCGAAAAATTCGCCCACGATCTGTTTATTTCGGCGAAAATAATTCTGGTTTTCTGAAAGTCACCGATTACCCTAATTCTTTCACTATGGGCCTATGTTTTTGGGCCCCTCTTTATTCAAAAGGGCAGCCTGTTTTGGGCCTTAAGTTATATTAATTGGGCCATTTTTTTTTTGTTTGGGCTTTATTCTTTTATTGGTCCTCATTATTTAGGGTCCTAATTATTATTCTTGGGCCTGAAGCCCATCAATAAAATTCATGGACTCCTTTGAGTTAGACCCTTAGGGCTCATTTGGTTCGTAAGATAAAAGTATCTATCCGCCAAAAACATGCATGTTTTTGGCGGATAGATACTTTTATCTTACGAACCAAATGAGCCCTTAATTAATCATAAATTATTTTTGGGCCTAAAGTCTCATTAATAAAAGTCATTAAAACCCAAAAATTAATACCCCCTACATTAATTAATTTTTTGTCTTAGCATAATTTTTTTTCTTGAGTCTTAATATTAAATGCTACAAACCAATTATTTTAATAAATATTCATTTATTAATTTTTTTTTTGTAGCAAAAACATATCTGATATCACTTAACGTGAATTCGATGAATAACTTCTTGACATGGGCTCTTGACGTTGAAATCCACTTAGCCTCTGAGGACCTTACTGACACTACTAGACAAGGATCTAAATCCACAACTGCCCAGAAGGCACAAACTCTGATCTTTTTGAGACACCGTCTCAATAAGGATCTAAAAAATGAGTTCTCACTGAAAAGGATCCATCTGTGTTATGGAGATCCCTGAATGATCGTTTCCAAAAACAACACGATGTGATCCTTCCCCAAACCAAATACGATTGGCTAAACCTCCGCTTCAAGATTTTAAATCTGTCACGGAGTATAACTCAGCGCTGCATCGTATTGTTTCTCAGCTAAGGCTTTGCAATGAAACTGTAACCGATACTGAGTTAATTCAAAAAACCCTATCCACTTTCCATGCAAACAATCTTGTACTCCAGCAGCAGTACAGGGCCAAAGAATATAAGACCCATTCTAAGCTAATTTTTGCACTCCTTGTCGCAGAAAAGGACAACCAACTGTTGATGAAAAACCATAACATAAGGCCAGTTGGTTCACAAGCAGTGCCAGAAGCACATGCTGCTCGGAAGAACTTTAGAGGTCGTAAACGTGAAAAAGGAAATGATACCAATACGGGCTGCGGATCAACCCGGAGCCGAGGCCGTGGTAGGGGACGAGGTCGAGGTCGCAAGAATGCACAACCAAGTGCAAATGATAAAGATACACCTCAAGATAAAAAAAAATCTACTCAACCATCGAGCTCAAATTCTCATAACAAACGTGTATGTCACAGAAACAAACTTCATAAATACAGGAGAAACTTATAACAGAAACACTACTGTTGTCGACAACATATTTGCAGCCACAATTGCCTTCTTTATTTCAAATAATGATCATGATCCTAAGCCCAAAACTATATCCTAGTGCCGGAAGCACTCCGATTGGGTGAAATGGGAAGCAGGCAGAGCTAGACTCGCTAAATAAACGAAATGTATTCGGTTCCATCGTTCGTATCCCAAAAATATTGTCCCTGTAGGATACAAATGGGTCTTCGTACGAAAATGAAACAAAAATAATGAAATAGAGAGATACAAAGCGAGGTTAGTAGCTCAAGGGTTTTCGTAGAGACCCGGTATTGATTTCGATCAAACCTACTCTCCTGTTATGGATGGAATAACATTTCGCTTCTTAATATCCCTGGCAGTTAAACTAAACTTAGAAATGCAGTTAATGGACGTAGTTACCGCATACTTATATGGATCATTTGATACTGATATCTATATGAAACTCCCTGATAGATTAAAGATTCCCCAGATGAGGAATAATGAAAATCGTAGTATGTTCAGCATAAAACTACAACGCTCGTTATATGGTTTAAAACAATCAGGTCAAATGTGGTATAATCGACTTAGTGAATTCCTCCTGAAGAAGGAATACATAAATAATGAAGCTTTTCCTTGTGTATTTATAAAGAAATCCCTTAATGGTTTTTGTATCATCTCGGTGTACGTTGATGATCTAAACATTATTGGAACAAGGAAAGAGATTGAAGAAGCAAGTTCAATCTTAAAAACTGAATTCGAAATGAAAACTTTGGGTAAAACCAAGATCTGTCTCGGCCTGCAGATCGAGTACCTCCCTGAAGGAATATTAATACACCAGTCAACCTACTTAAAGAAAGTGTTGGAGAAATTCCACATGGATAAATCTCATCCATTAAGTACACCAATGGTTGTCCGTTCCCTCGAAGTGGAAAAGGACACATATAGACATAAAGAAGATATCGAAGAGCTATTAGGACCTGAAGTTCCTTATCTTAGTGCGATTGGCGCACTGCTCTATCTTGCAAACTGCACTAGGCCGGATATTGTCTTTGCAGTGAACTTACTTGCAAGATTCAGTGCCTCCCCTACGAGGAGACATTGGAATGGTGTGAAAACATGTCTTACGATATCTTCAAGGTTCGCAAGATCTTGGCTTGCTTTATCAAAGAAACCAAGACAAAACACTTGTAGGTTCTGCCAATGCTGGTTATATGTCTAATCCCCACAATGCAAAATTGCAAACCGGTTATGTTTTTCTCTGTGGTGGTACAGACATTTCATGGAGATCTATCAAACAAACAATTGTGACCACATCGTCAAACCACTTAGAGATCATAGCTCTGTATGAAACGGCATGAAAATGTGTTTGGTTGAAATCCTTGATAAAACACATTTACGACTCGTGTGGTATCCCTTCTAATGACTTAAGCCCTTCAGTAATTTATGAAGACAACGCTGCATGTATTGCTCAAATGAGTAATGGCTATGTCAAAGGGAACTTGATGAAATATATTTCCCCTAAATTCTTTTATCCTCACGAACTCCAGAAGAGTGGTGAGATAACGATAAAACAAGTATGCTCAAGTGAAAATCTTGCAGATTTGTTCACTAAATCTCTTCTCACTTCTACTTTTGAAAAGTATGTACATGGAATTGGGGTGCGTCGACTTGGAAGATTGTTATCTTCAGGGGGAGTATCAAATTCAAAATAATCCTGAAGATTGGATCCCGAAGATCAATGATTATACTCATCTGGTTAACTTTTTTATTTTTCCAAGTTACTGTTATTATGTCCAAGGGGGAGTGTTGTAAAATATATATTCTGATACATTATATGGACACAATAATATATATGGTCCATTGGGTTTTAGGCATATGGGCTTAGGGTTAGGGTTAGGAATACGGTAGCATTTATTCTTGTATTCTTATCTCTTGTAACCACAGAACTTCATACGCAGTCATATTGAAATATCCTGACTTAGTCGCCCCCAGACGTAGTCACGTTGTGACGAACTGGGTTATCAAACTCTGTCTTCTTTATTGCTTTAATATTGCTACGCAAATTACAATAATATATTCCCTTAAAATACGGATTGAGACTAAATATGTAAAAATAATGAATTTTCGGATTAAATATATTTAAAATTTGAGATTAAATGGAAAATTAAGGGACCAAACGGTAACTTGCGTGGTTGATAAGATCAAAAATGTCATTTTCTTTATCATTGTATATTGTGCATATTACCTTTAAAAAAAATTGTGCATATTATGCATGTTAGCTCAATATGTACACACCCTCGTATATATTACATCCAGCAAGTAGTAATAGAATTAATCACCTTTCAATCATCATTTCAATCAATATCAAGGATAATATATACCATAGGTTTAGTTTGCTTTAATGAATATAATGGATAAATAATTATTCTTTTTTTATGAGACAATCAATCTAAATAATTTTCATGTAAGAATACATGATAAATTTTATCACGGAGAAATATCACATTAACCGAATGTAAATAAATAAGATAAAAATATATATCAATCTCTCATGTTGCTGCAACAAAGCAAACTAGTACATGTTCCCACAAATTGTTACGAGAATAATCTATTATTAGATCCAAATAATCTATTAGTAGAACTAAAAGTATAACGAAATATATTGAAGAAAAGACAAAACTTCAGATATAAAAATATGGCAGGAACAATAGCAAGGAGAACTGAAAGAGCAACCTTGACTGCAAACCCAAGTTGATAGAAGAAAAGGCATCTGCAAAATGCCACCATCATCGCCACAATTGAAAGAAATAACGATGTCACCCCGAGGACCAACCAGAGCGGCAGCGACTTCCGAAAATCATTTTCCAAAAAACGAGAGGAGAGGACCGAAAGGAACATCAACATCGAGAACGAAGAAGCCAATGTTCCTATAGCCTGAGATATCGGAAGAACCATAAATAACTTCTTGTACTGCAAGATCGGAGCCCCTTTACTGTTATAGCCGCCAGGAACCGTGAATGCGGTGGTGAATACAATTGTGGTGATGAGCGTAGTCACGAGCATGCATGCTTTCGCCGTTTGCTTGATTTCTTTTTCACCTTGTTTCATCAAGTCTTCATGCTCCTCTAAAAACATCTCATGAGGTGTTTTGCCAACATCATTCTTCATGGTTATATAATCTGGAGAAACAATCTTTTCCACTTCCTAATAAGTTCAAAATTATAAGGAAAAATTACAAAATAATTTAAAAATAACACTAATTACAAATTGGTTATGTACATATTAAAAAAAGGGGAAAACTACAAAATGGTTCACAAAATTAACATTAATTACAAATTTGGTCTGTGCAAAAAAAAATGCTTCTGTTCAAATATTGTGAACTTAATTTATATATATATATATATAGTGACTCTTTATAATCTATATGTAAATCACCCTAAAAAAAGCTTTTGTGCAAAAAGAAAAATTATTTGTCTGTTCAAATTTTAAATTAATTTGTAAATATGATCATTTTTTGAACCATTATACAAATGTCCCAAATTTTAATCGAGCTATACAACGAAAGAATATAAAGTACCTTGTACCACAACACTTCTCTCTGCATTTGTAGAGCTGCCCCTGGAATAGTATTAAGTTTATTTTGAGGAGGCAACTTGGCCACTAAATGCAGTATGTTATTGCCTTCGTTATCAATGTATGAAATCAACAAATCCCTGATGCCATGAAGTTCAAACCAAAGATTGAAAACATCCAAAGAGCGGTTCAAAACTGCAATATGAAAGATAGTATGTTCCTCGGGCATACAATATTTGTATAAAATATCAGGGCATCGTCTAATTAGTTCGATCAAGAAATCATCATTCTCAGACTCTGCAGCCATGAAAAGCAATATCTTAAAACGTTCACCGAGTTGGGACTCAACATCTTCTCGCCTTAATGCTTCTTCCCAGAGTATATCGAACAATTTATAAGAACCATCACAAGATGCCTCCCAATTAACTGCATATACAGACATATGTACATATTCAAAGGACTAAGTTTTATATGAAAACGGTTCATGATAAGCTTTATCATATATAAAACTATTTTAAGGTATTAATATTTGATCAAATGTATCAAAATATTCATAGAGTCAGTAAAATCTATAACAATTATACATACTATCATTACCCAGATTTTTAATACTTCTGATTAGATTTTTTATACTCATGGTCAAATGTTTGATATTTTAAAATTGATTCATATATGTTTATCAGAACCATTTTCATACAAAATTTTACCTATCCAAAATTTTCAAAAAATTTAGATAGAACAAGTAATCGTGAGACCTATGTACTACCTCTGTATTCCTAAAAAAATTATGGTATTTTTACTGGACAATATTTAAGAAATAATGCAATGAGTAGAATGTATAGTGAGGATATTATGAAGTGGAGACTTAAAGGAATATTTCGATTCAGAAAGTACGCCAACTTTTATAAGGACAAACTAAAAATGTAACTGCACAGGTAATACTTACTGCAGCAAAATCCTTGTCTTCTGGCGCAACGAAATGCTAATGGCTTTCTTGCAAGTGTTCGCAATGGAGTCTCATTCTCGTGTACAGCTACAGCTAACCCTCTTTTTTCTTCCACAATCTTCACAGCTAGATCTGAAACATTTGGGTAAAATAATTGTATATCCTAATCACTTTAATAATAACACCACCAGGTGTATGCATTCGTCACATTTTTTGTTATATAAATATGCATATTTTATTTTTTATTTCTTTATTTTAAGCCAATTCTATCATACAATTATATTTCTTTGCACGTTTTAGTTATATTAAGCAGCACTTTCATTTTTGTGTCCACCAATGCAGTTGGTGCATAGGGAATTTATGGGTATTTGACTGAGCTTATAAGCTGTTTAAAAGCTTATAAAATGTCTTAGAATGCTTGGTAAAATAAAATGTCTGATAACTTATAAAATTTTAAAATAAGTTTCTTGCATCTTATAATCTGTAGAAAAATAAATTGAGACATCATAACTTATTTTTCTCACAACCACCCACCCGCCTCACCCTGGGTTTCACCCACACTCCACAAATTCTACTTCAACATAACAAATAAAAAAAATAATTTTATTTTAAAATTAATTTTTTTTTAAATTATGATAAATTATCAAATAACTAAGAAATTGTATTAGATAAATATTTCAACAACTTATAAGCTAATTAAAAATAATATCTTATAAGCTCTTGAAACAACTTATAAGATGTTTAAAAAATGTTTAACCAAACACCCACTTACTCTAACAAACAAGATAAGATAATATTACCATACAATCCTGAGTGGATGCATTTCAATAGGACTTTAATCTGACTTTGTTCAGGCCATGAGTGAAAAATTAATCTCCGTGCATTCTGATCTTCTTCGGGCCGAGATGGAGGAACACTATGATCTTCCTCACGATGTTTCATATCAAAAAGATAGTCTGCCATCTTTTTATGCCCTTGCCAAGCTGCATAGAAAAGTGGTAAATGTCCCTCTTCACCAGTTAAACCGTCATGCATGTTCCATATTTTTATAGCAATTCCTACATGGCCACCAATAGCGGCATAACAGAGAGCATCCTGTCTTTTGTTATTTTTTATGTTGACACCAGGCCTATCCATCCTTTTGATCAAACGCTTAACAAAATAGAAATTCGCTCCTGCAGCAGCAAGGTGCAAAGCAGTTTCTCCTCCTTCCGTTATGACAGTGTTAGCCAGATTAGGCCATTGACTTAATGATTTCTCAGCATTTTTCCAGTTGCCTTGTAATGCAGCTTTGTGTAGTTTCACACAATATTCACGTCCTACATGCATGGATATTAATTCACTATCCCAAAATTGTTAAAAAATGATAATTAATTTGAAATAAAATTTTTAAGTGAAATTTAATATGAAATGGAAGGAAATAATAGATAAGAGAGTTGTGAGATACAAAAAAATAAATTAATGCATTGATCGTGATCAATTAGCCAAATGATTGTAAAAAATGTTATAAACTAATATATATATATATATATATATATAT
>JAPKLY010000477.1:231611-246329 GCA_026898435.1 Prunella vulgaris
TATAAAAATATCAAATAAAAATATCAAATAAAATATATATGTATAAGGTTGAAAATATCGATATTAGTAAAAATATTGGGATGTTGAAAATATAAAAATATCGAGATATATATATATATATATATACTATAATAGTAAACTTAAAAAATTTATGAAAATTTAATAATAAACATTTAATATATGAATTAAAAAAAAATTAACAATTCTTACATTTGTAATAAATTTACATAAAATGTACTTTTCAAATTTATCAAAAATTTTTTATATTTTTTCGATAGTATTATAATGATATTAGGATAGAAAAAATAATTAATATTGATATTATAATACAGATTGATATGTACTGATATTTTTTATTTTTATACATATTATAAAATTATTATTTATATACAATATCAATATCGATGATCATGAAAAAATATATATTTGAGAAATATTAGAATATTTTAATCTTTGGCAGTGTAAGACCTTACTTCATTATGTTTAGCCATAATCATATACTACTTATTAACTTATACTAATTTTTTAACTTAGACTTTGCCTTAAAGGTATTAATAGTAATATTGAAAAAAAAAAATTAACTTTTATAATAAAGTTAACTTACAAGGACATGTCTTTTTTCTTATTAATATGACCGCAGAGGCTAATTATCAATATATATTTCTTAGTCATTGCCGCATTCGAGCACTCAAATTTACAATGAGCATATATGTTTCTTCTTCTAAGTGATATATATATATATATATATATATATATATAATGTGTCTCCGCCACTAGTTTGATATACTATAAAATATCCATAAAATTTTGTATGAAAATATTTTATAATTATAAACTTATTATGAAATTATTTAATAATTAAATATTTAATAAAATGTATCAAGAATTTTATCAAGAGTATAAAAAATTGTGACAGTAATATTATATTTTAAACCAGGGGAGCTAGCTCACCTGGCCACCGGGCTCCTCACTTGAGTGAGTGACCTGGGTTCGATTCCCTTGGTGAACTAACTTCTAACTACTATCAACTAACATTTATCGATAAAAAAAAAGTAATATTATATTTTAATTATTGTTATTTATTAATCTAAAATTTTAATATTTTTAATAAATTTTTTAGTAAATTTATCAAATATTTGATAATTTAAAATTATCTCAGTGATATCATATCTACTCTCAAGTATCACGCCATTTTAAATCTGATTTTTTGCATTTAAAATATATACTTATTTGCATCTTTGAAAGAAAAGAAACACATACATCATATCTGATCCTTTATCTCGATTTGATACTTCAATCTTATGTCATCAGTTAACATCATAGTACAATTAAAATAACAAAGAGTACGTCTCAAATAATTGATTCACCCTATATTTAGTTAAGAGTATGTCTATGGTGAACTCAAATTCACGTGAACTCGTATCACTGTTATGTATAATCATTATCACTGTTATAAAAATACACTTGATATTTTGACAATGATAATATATATGTATAACAGTAATAGTGAATATATATTACAGTGATAATTTATACACATAACAGTGATAATTGATAACCCGAATTCACGGTGAACTCGGGTTCATACAAGTTTTTGTCTTTACTTAATAATTGATGTTGTTTATATTAGAATTAAGTCTTATTATAATAAAAAAATGTAAGTTGATTACACTGAAAATTAATAATCGTGCAAACTTTAGTGTAATCAATTCTCACTTTTCAGTTTAATCAGATTTAAATTTTAAGTATAAAACTGTTAATTAATTACATCGTGCACCAATTACATATGAGACATTTAAAAACAAAATATTAGATCAGATATTATAGTAAGATTAGAAATCTAGCTAACGAATTAACAACCATGTTTTAAATGTGGCAAAGATTTGTGAGGGATGGTTTTAGAGTGAGAGTGTTCACAAACTAACATAAATTAACACCCATATTTTTTAGATGTTAATACACCATGTCTAATTCATACTTCCTTTCACCATCTAGCGCAAGATCTACTCTTAAATGCATTAATGAAGTTTTTCTTTTAATTTATGAACGAGTGAACGAAATTGAGACTTTAAAATGCAGTGCATAATATAACTAAGTATTCAATAGATTTCCAATCCAATTAAAATTTAAAACTCATAATTTCATATGGTAAATTCTGCAATGCACTAATTGGTTTAAAAGACATCACAATTTAAAATAACTTGTACAAACTATAACATTAAAACTAAAATTTGTCTCTATAAATTAATACGTATTTCCTCTCTATTTTTAATAAGACTAATTTAAAAAAAGAAAATTGCAGCAAATGAAGGGTACCTTTGAGAGGGTGCAAAGCTTAAAATGCTTGGAGGAGGACGTTAAACAGAGATGGTAGTTGAACAACTCCTCTATCCATACCGTATATATAGATAAGATTCGCTTGAGAAATTAATTTCTTTTTTTTTTTTTCCTCAACAGAAGGGCTATTGGAGTCTTTGTTTGATTGAGTGTGAGGCACCTAGGGTATGGATGGATTTAGGATTTTATCCAAGATGGCAAAATGTAAAAGGGTAAAAACGAAAGAATTGATTTAGGAACCATACATGCAATTTATTTTAACGCGTGAAATTAAATATATTAAAAAAAATTAAAAAAAAACGTGGAACCAAATCTGTTGAGCACAAATTCTCAAAGGATCAAAAGTACAATTTACCCGAGATCGAAATGATAAAATTTCATGTATTCAAGACATATATGAAAAAAACAAAAACTTATATGAAACGTTTCACGGTGTGAAACATACCATATTCATAAAATTCGCGGATCCATGGCCGGGTAGGGTCGAATTTGGGTAATTTTCTCAAATTCTCGCGCAAACACAATTTCTAGATTTTTCGCTCGCAGGTATATTACTTTTTAGGCAAATGTATGTTACTTTAAGGCAAAATGTGTGTAACAATTAGACCAAATGTTGTTTTTTACGTATATATCACTTGTTTTTGTAGAAATAACATTTTTTCATTCAATGTAAGAGTAAAATGTGTGTTATTATAAGAAAAAAACATTACATTTTCATAAGTATTGTATATAAATAATTATTTTATTTTACAATAACACATATAAAAGAGTAAAAAGTGTGTTATTACAAGAATCAATATATCTAGCTTTAAGGGATGATGATTAAATTAAAAAATATATATTTGTTCTTAAGAAAAATACATTTTATCCTATAGTAACACATGCTTGCATATATAGTAACACAAACTGGGGAGCAAATATATGTTACTATTTGAACAAATGTGTGTTACAATCTTATAAAAAGTTATTGTTTTGCATATATTCATTTGTTTTTATAGAATAAATAGTTTTTAACATAATATAAGAGAAAAATCATGTGTGTTACTATAAGAAAACATATTGGTTTTTCATAAATATTTATTTATTTGTTTAGAAATAATTATTTTTTATATAATAACACATATAAAATAGTAAAAAAGTGCATTAATATATGGATCAATATACCTAGATTTAAAGGAATGATGATTAAATTAAAAAAAACATACTTATTCTTATAAAAGTACATTTTCTTTTACACGTATTTGCCGATATTGTAACACACATTTGCCCATATAGTAACAGAAATTGGGGAGCAAATATATGTTACTATTAGAGCAAATGTGTGTTACAATCTTATAAAAATTTGTTATTTTGCATATATTCATTTGTTTTTATAAAATAAATATTTTTTTACATAATGTAAGAGAAAAATCATGTGTGTTACTATTAGAAAACATATTGGTTTTTCATAAATATTTATTTATAATTTGTATAGAAATAATTATTTTTTATATAATAACACATATAAAATTGTAAAAAAGTATATTAATCTATGAATCAATATACTTTCATTTAAAAGAATGGTGATTAAATTAAAATATACATACTTATTCTTATAAAAGTACATTTTCTCTTACAATAACACGTATTTGCAGATATTGTAACACATATTTGCCCATATTGTAACACAAATTGGAGAGCAAATGTGTGTTACAATCTTATGAAATATTATATAATAAATAATTTTTCATATAACACAAAAGCAAGATGTGTGTTACTATAAGAAAATATATTATTTTCTCATAAATATTTATGAAAAAATAATATTTTTTATAGTAACACACATTTATTATTAGATTGTATGAAAAAATGTTATTTCTACAAAAACAAATGAATATATGTAAAGAAAACAACATTTAATCTACTTGTAACACACATTTTGCCTATTAGTAACATGCATTTGACTAAATTGTAACATACCTGGGAGCGAAAAAATCTAGAATCATAGTTGCGATTTAAAAAAAAAAAAAAGGACCAAATCCAACCCGACCCGGTTAAAGATCCGCAAATTTAAATATGATATGTTTCACACCATGAAACGTTTCACATTAGTGTTCCTCTATGAAAAATATTTAACCTGAAATTTTTTGAGCAAAAATCTCTCGTGCATTATTGTATAATTTAAGTGCATTTTTAAAATTAAAGTGATATCTGGTGTTACTAAAAAGTTATACCCATAAAATATATTTTTTCAGTAATAATGTATAAATATAACTTTTTAATCGTTAACTAATACTACCTCCATCCCACAAAAGTTTGCATATTTTCCTTTTTAGCTTGTCCCACAAAAGTTTGCACACTCCCAAAATGGAAATATTCCTTTATATCTCCACCTTAAAAATCTTTATCTCACAATCTCCATCATAATATTCTACTCATTACATTTTTTCTTAAAAATATGCCCCCAAAAGTACCGCAAATTTTTGGAGGACGGAGGTAGTATAATTTTTAAAAATATACTTGAATTGCACGATAAAAACACTAAAATTTAAGGCCTATCCCCAAGACCCCAACCCCCCAAATCCATCTCTGGGATTTCAATAATGTCCATATAATTTGTTTTTTTTTTTTTTTTTGGTATTTACATGATCTCGTTTCGACTTTATATATAAATAGATATATCTTTACAACTGTATAAATCCTATGTGTTACATTGGGATTCTATTCAACTATTGCGACATAAATATAAATAATATATCGTGCTTTAAAAATTGAAATTATTTGAGTACTTGCTCGAAAGCTGGATTATATTAGACATTACAAAATGAATCAAAATGTTGAAATTACATAGTGGTGTAAAATTAGTAAATAATAATGTGAGATGCAAATATAATAGTGTGGAAAATATAATTATAAAAATTATTATTTATGAAAATATCAATTAGCAAGGAAAGAAATACCTTTGATAAGTAACAATTAAATAAGGGAAAGAAATATTTTTTTAAAAATTATTTAGGTTACATTAAAATAAAAATAAATTAAACTAAATATTTCCATATAAAATTAATAAATTTTAGGTTTCATATTGAAATAAACGAATAGAATCATAGATAATCAAAATCAATATACTCAAAACAACTCAAGTTATAATATTAATATCATATTATAATCAATGACATGTTTCATAACTCATGCATAGTATTGAAGTCTCAAATAAAGTATTACTACTAAAATTTAAAATATGTAAATTGTAGAATAAAATAATTTTAGTGTTGAAACGTGTCTCACGATTCAATTTAATAAAATAAAATAATTAGAAATAATATTTAAAATTAGGGGCAAATGCCTCAAATCTTCATCCATTGATGGTTCTGAGCGTAGTATAATTGAATGTGACTATTTTACTATTTGCGTCATAGTTTACTATTTAAAATGACATTTACTTTTTTACATCTCTCACTTCATCAATTAAATTTTAAATTCAATATTTAACAAAAAAACATATGTATTTAGACTTAAAAAAATTACTTTATACCATTTTTACCATTTTATTGTTGTAAAAATTTGTAAATTTTCAATCGATATTTTTTTGACGAGACACGATAGTACTTTAGTATATTTTACTTGCACTTTAGTATATTTTTTATAGTATATTAGTGATTTTTTTAGTACTTTAGTGTATTTTGTCTGGGACAGTACTTTAATTTAGTGTATTTTGTCTGAACTTCAGTATATTTTTACAATACTTTAGTGTATTTTTTATGTACTTTTAAATTATTTTATAACAGATAGGACAATGAGCTAATCAAAACAATCATACATTAAAAGAGAATATAAGAAATTCACTTTCAGTATAGTATTAACACCAAACATGTATACAATCCCCATAAATTAAATATGAGGGATGAATTGAGCTTACAATTTCCGGTAAACAAAAATACCAAGATTCAACATCGGTTTGAAAAAAAAAATCCATACTCTACAATAAAATGTAATAACACTAAAATTCTGAAAATGAACAAATATGCTCAAACATATAAACAATTACTCTAAGAAAGTAAACGGACACGTTAATCATATGTAAGCAGAACAAAAAAAAAATCTATTTCTACATTAAATAGTATGTGATTTGTATACTGAGTGAGTGTAATTCAAATTAAACTAAGATGTGATATACTCCCTCCGTTCATGATAAATGATACACGTTGTCTTAAACGGTCATCCATAATAAATACTCCCTCCGTCCCAAAGGTGTTTTCACCCTTGAGATGACACAGTTTTTAAGAAAAGTGGAGTATTGTGTAAAGTTATATTATTAAAATAATGAGATTAGTTGGATTGTGAGGATAAAGTTAAAGTAATAGTTTCCATTTATAGGGTGTGAAAACAATTGTGAGACGGACGAAAAAGGAAAGTGTGAAAACAATTATGGGACGGAGGGAGTAGTCAATTTACCTAAAATGAAAAACTTGCAGTTATTATTTTCATTTTTTATACACATATACCCACGTTTACACATCACATCAAATATTTTTTTTAGTAAATACATTTTGTTTATACTCAGGGGCGGATCCAGGAATTACTAGTGGGGTGGGCTAAAGAATATATATATTTGGACATTTTAAAACATATACTCTCTTTGTTCATGAAAACAATACTCAAACGGATGATCACAACTTTTATGGAGAAATAAAAAATACATAGCAAAATCATGTCATTTCAAATTCGTAAATTATTAAATTTCTTGTATTTCAAATTACTCTATCAAAATGCATTAAAATAATCATATGTCCAGCGATGAGCTAGCAGTGATGTAGAAATCGGCCTAGGCGGCCTCTTACCGATCCAATTTTTGTAAAATCGGCACTTCTATGTGTTTTCGAGTCTAGGCAGCCTAGATTTTGTATTTTTATATTTAAAAAAAAACTAGGCGGCCAAAAAACGTCCGATTACCGATTTTTGACTTCTACAATCTTGCCGATGAGCATAAATTTATAACATACAAATATGATAATTAAATATAACTATCTGCTTATGTGTCATTATCACATTTGCAGTGATCATATAAATTTGTGTCAGTGGATATGTGATCCATCAAAATACAATTTAAATGGATTTTAAAAAATCATATATCCATTGTTGGGGACTGAGAAATTTCAAAAATGCTAAAAATTGATTTTAATTGTTAAAATGAATATTATTTTCTCAAATATTTTAATCATGAACAAAGAAAGAAAAAGAAAAAGTATCAGACTAGCAATAGCACTATGATAAAAAGAAAAAAAGAAAAAAAAAAAGAGTGCCACATTATAGGTGAACTTTTGCTTATTAATGAAAACTAATTATGAGTACCCAAACGTGTGAATTGAAATATATAAATTAGTATTCACGCATGCATATATAATGGGCTATTGAAAGGTTGCACTGGGCTAAATTAGTATTCACGCATGCATATATAATGGGCTACTTGGAGGTTGCAGTGGGCTAGAGCCCAGTGCCGTTCCCACATAGATACACCCCTGTTTATACTAATATATTTACTTTTACACATAAATATTTACTTTTTTTAATAACTGTAAATTATCAAGGTATATCAATTTTTATGGAGGGAGGAACATTACTTATCACTATTTGAGTTGTACACAGTGGAGGGATGAGAGAATATGACAAATGCTACGATACGTAAATAAATACTATCTCCGTCCCCCAAAAGTTTGCGATACTTTGGGGGCACGGCTTTTAAGAAAAAGTATAATTAGTAAAATATGTATGGTGGAAATTGTGAAGTAAAAATTTTGAAGATGGAGATTTAAAGAAATATTTCAATTTAGGAAGTGTACAAATTTTTGTGGGACAAACTAAAAAGAAAAATATGCAAGAGGCAGTAAAACTTTTTGCCCTGCACTAGGGTTGCAAACGAATCAAATAATTTTGATTCGATTCGGTATTCATATTCGAATTTTGATATTCGTATTCGAAATTTTATGATTCGAATTCGATTACAAATATTCGATTCGATTCGATTATTATTCAAATACGAATACAAAATAATGATATTCGATTCGATATTCGTAAATATTCGATTAAATATTTTTTTATAAATATTATAATGATAATAGACTTAATAGTTAGTATAATTATTGCTATTATTATTATTGTTATTATTATTATTTTAAGATTATAGACCATTAGAAATTTATGGCTGCTATAATTACTATTATTTTAAGGATGTAAGCTCATTAGATAATAATCTAAATATCATATGCACCTATATTTCAAACTCTTACCCGAGGGTTGTAAATGAATCAAATACTTTTGATTCGATTAGGTATTCGTATTCGTATTCGAATTATGATATTCGTATTCGAATTTTTATGATTCGAATTCGATTCGAATTTTTATGATTCGAATTCGATTCGATTCGATTCGATTATTATTCAAATACAAATACAAAACTATGATATTCGATTCGATTCGATTCGTTTGCAACCCTACCCTGCACTCACTTTGCCATTTGTTAATGTGGATCCTTCAATGTGTATTTTTGTATTCAAAACCCCTGAATATAATAATTTCTAAATAGGCAATCAATTAGTTGCATGACCAAAAATGAAAACAATATAACTCACTTTCTATCTCTTCCTTTTTTCTATTTCCACGTTTGTCAGTGTACTCTTAAGAATGCCACTAAAAAAGTTGCTCAATATAGAAAAATGGTGACCCTAGTTTTGGACTGATGTTACTATTGGCCGACTGTTGGTCCTTTGACGTGACAGCTCTTAACAATTTTACAAGTGGTACGCATGGGAAAAACATGTAGAGATTGGTATAATTTGCAATTTAAAACTAAATTCATATATAATAAAAAAAATTAATGTGAAATTGTCTTATTTATAATAAAATAAGATAATAATTTTAAGAAAAGTGATAATCACTTTAAAAAAAATAGTATCACATTTTAAAAAATTCGGTGATAAATTCATAGTAAATATGACAATATTTTTAAGAAAATACGAGTCAAATTAGTAAAAATATTATTATTATTTTAAAATTCTATCATTTTTAAAGTTCACCACCTTTTTAATTTTTTTCTTTTTGCAATTCAACATTTCAAACTTTGGACAGAATGTCTCTTACCCAAAATTCGATATTTGCAAATAAATATATAATTATTATCTCAATAAGCATTCACATCATTGAATATAAAAAAATATATAAAAAAAATTAAAATAAATAATTCATTAAACAAATACTATAAAAAAATTCTAAATACATATTCATTATAATTTTTAAATGAACAAATATTTTATTATATTTTAAACCAAAAAATTATTTTTTTCAAAAATAAAACTTATTAAAATATAAAATAATGAAATAAATTAAAATTTATATATTTTTCTCTAAAAAATAAAAATATATTGAATTATCTTAAAAATTAAATTAAAATCCATTCAAAATTTATATAAATATATATTCATGTAATCTACAAATTTTTCACAAAAATCAATATCTTTTTATTAATAATGTGAAGATGAAAATTACAAAGAATATGTGTTTAATTTAAAAATCAAGCGATTGATTTGGTCCAATCTCTATGAAATCCTTTTATTATTCTCTTCGAGTCTTGATTTGGTCTTGACTCGATTTGCGAGTTTCTCGGAGTTGGGTCTGAGGTTGACTTTGGAGTTGGACGTTAATTTGAGGGCGTTGAGCCTTATTTCGAACTAATGTTGCCTTATGGAAGGACTTTGTTGATATGTCGGAGTTTGTCCGGAGTTGACTTTGGAATTGGACGTTAATTTGAGGGCGTTGAGTCTTGTTTCGAATTAACGTTGTCTTATAGAAGGACTTTGTTGATCTTCGGAGTTGAGCCCGATTTGTCGGAGTTCAGTCTGGAGTTGACTTTGGAATTGGACGTTAATTCGAGGGCGTTAAGCCTTGTTTCGAATTAACGTTGCCTTGTGGAAGGACTTTGTTGATTTGTCGGAGTTGAGTCCGGAGTTGACTTTGGAGTTGGACGTTAATTCGAGGGCGTTGAGCCTTATTCGAATTAATGTTGCCTTATGGAAGGACTTTGTTGATTTGTCGGAGTTGAGTTCGGAGTTGATTTTGGAGTTGGACGTTAATTCGAGGGCGTTGAGCCTTATTTCGAATTAACGTTGTCTTATGGAAGGACTTTGTTGATTTGTCGGAGTTGAGTCCGGAGTTGACTTTGGAGTTGGACGTTAATTCGAGGGCGTTGAGCCTTATTTCGAATTAGCGTTGCCTTGTTGGAAGGGGTTTGTTGAGTGTTCACTTTTGGGCTCCCTATGGGGGTGTCGTTGTAGATGAGCGGTGTTGATTGTCGTTGAGGACTTGTTGTTGAACGTTGATCGGAGGGGCTTCGCGCCGTATTTCTCTAACCGAACGCCGATGTTGATGAAAAACGTCGACAGGAGGCTTCGGACCGTGATCCCGGATCAAAACGCCTTGTTGATGAAGAACTCGAAGTACGATCTTGAAGCAAAATTACTTTCTTAATTTAAACTTTAAAGGTTTAGTTGAATTTTATTTTACTACTTGTTAAAGATTTAATTGGATTGTTTAAAGATTTAGTTTATTTATTTTAATAATTTTTTTTATTTTATTCATTTTATTTTTTAATTTAATTATTTAAATATTTGATTTTTAATTTTTTTAATTATTTAAATATTTAATTAACTTTTATTTGTAATTTTTATTTTTATTTCAAAAAATAGTTTATGGTCAGATTTGTATTTGAGATAAAAGTTCAAGGTCCAATTTGTACATCTTTTCGAAGTTGAAGGGCATATTTGTTTCAAAAAATAGTTTAGGGTCTAATTTGTATTTGAGACAAAAGATCATGGTCCAATTCGTACATTTTTTCGAAGTTAAAGAGCATAATTGTTTCAAAAAATAGTTTAGGGTTCAATTTGTATCTGACACAAAAGTTCAGGATCCAATTTGTACCTTTTTCAGAGAGAGAGATAGAGAGAGAGAGAGAGAGAGTATATTTAATTAAAAATTGAAAACAAAAGGTCGGACGAATATTGATAAAAGCTCGACCATTCCAAAGAGAAAAGCCAGTTTCCCTGCAATTGTACAGCCCCACTTTTTTTGTTCGAGGGGCAGGAGAAAATTTCAAATTTTAACATAATAATCTAGAATAAAGCATTTTCATTGATCAATTACACTCAATAACATAGGTGTTTAATTCTATAATAGCTAAAAATTAGTATTGTCCGTCCCACAAAAAATTGCATATTTTTCTTTTCAGTTTGTATCACCAAAGTTTGTGTACTCACAAAATAAAAATACACTTTTAAATCTTCATCCTCATAATTTTCATACTACACATTCTATTAATTATATTTTCTCTTAAAAATTATGGCAAAAATATACCGTAATTCGGAAATAATATAAAAACAAAACCAAAAATCCATCTTAATGTGTTGCTAATCATACATAATCTTCACCAGTACAAGAAATATTTGTCTACAAAATTTTCCAACAAAAAATTTTCGCAGTGAAATTGGCTACAAAATTTCTCAACAATTTTTTTTTACAGTGGAATTGCCTAATAATTTTCTAATGATGTAGGCCTTTTAACCTACAAACAATTTGCTAATGGAATCAATCTGCCTACAAAATGAATTTTCTAGGTAAATAATTACCACCAACCAATTTACCAACAAAAATTTACGTACAACTAATTTTTTTATGAAAATTTCGCAGGTAAATTATTTGTTGTTAAAGAATGAAGATGCATATATAATTATAAAATTTTATCAGCGATTTTGTTGACAGTCCCACTACAGAATTGTTAACTCACCTGTTCACTGGGTTCCTCACTTTAGGCCAAGTTTATCAGCGGCCGGTCCTAGCTAGCGAACAAAAAAAAAAATTAAAAAATGAAAATAGAAATTAAGTTGGGCGTCGACCTGTGCTGCGCCACAGCACACTAACTCAACCAGGGGGGCCAATTATTTGTTGACATGTGTCAACTTTTAATTGGTTCTCCAAATTTTATATATAATATATTTTATTTAAAAAATTATTAATTAAAAAATATACCAAAATTCGTATTTTTTCATTCTCTATAAATAGAGACCACTCTTGATATATTTTGAAGCACATTAAAAATTACTCTTTTTTTCACATTAAAAATCACATATTCCAAATTAATCAAGTTTTAATTTTAATTTTTTGTAGTAATCTTTTTTTCATGTTAATTAAAAATTATTAGTAAAAAATATATTTATTAATTAATTTTAAAATAAAAATAATTATTGATAATATATAATAAATAAAATAGAAGAATAATGAAATGTTATAATATTAGTTAACCTAGGTTGTGTGGGTTGCTGATAAAAGTAAGATAAATGGATGTATGTTAGGTTGTGTGGATGGATGAGAGAGAAATAATATTTAATTGAGGGACCGGGTTGCGTGGGTTGCTGATAAATTTGGTCTTAGCGAGAGACTCAGATTCGATTTCATTTGGGAACTAATTAAGGGAGATATAAGGTGACTTGGAAAAAAAATCTTGGAGTTGTTGGAGACTTGATAAACTAACTTCTAACTACTAACGACTAATTTTGACCGATAAAAAAAAAATATACATAAATTCCGTATGCAAAGTTTATTTTCTTGTAGTGTCGGCTAAATTTGTGGAACTTTGCATTGAACAAATATTTAATTAAACCAGAAAACCAATAATAAATGATAATTTGCTCATTTTCTAGTTTGTTTTAACCCCTCTGTCCCAACTTATTTTTCAAAGCGGACAGAGCACACAATTTAAGAAAAAGTGGAGTATGTGAATGTGAAGTTATATAATAAAATATAAAAGTATATTTTATTGATTTTTATGAAATTAAATTATTTCATTTTTAGGGTGCAAAAAAAGAGTTGGGACATTTCAAAATAAAAAGTATGAAAATCATCTTTGGGGCAGATGGAGTAACTTTTATAGCTAGGTATTATAACTTCTGATTCACTTTCTGCATTTCATTATCTAGATTTAGGTGCATGATATATGTGAATTGAGATTCCCTCCTGCACAGGATCTTCCTGTACAGTAGGGAATCCAGATGTGATATATGTACTATTGAAAATAGTAAAGTTGTGTAAGAAATTGACATATGAGATTGATTTATGCTTGATTTAGTTTATTTATTAGATATGTGTGTTTCTAAACAGTAAAGTTGTGTATGAAATTGAGATATGAGATCGATTTATTGTGGTTTGATTAACTTCTTCTGTTACTAGCTCTGTTGTCTATGTATTATGTTCTAAATAAGAATTGTGTGAGCATGACTAAGCTAAAAGTTTACATTAAGTTGGAATTATTTAAAGACATAAATTATATGATTTCGATTCATTGTAGTAGGAGTAGTTATTTAGCATTATAATGCCCTCATCGGATATTTAGAACTTATTTCTTTTGTTGGATATTTAGCATTATAATACCTTCAATTCCGGTAATGATGATTAGGTTTTTACGATCCCTTTTCAATTACCTATCTGATTATGAAATTGGTCTAACAATTATGGTAACTTTTATTATTGTTGTTATTTTTATTTTAATGAAATTGGTCTAACAATTATGGTAACTTTTATTAGGATATGTTGATAATTTATCTTATTTATCCTACATACGTTTAGTTCATGTAACAATTAACATTGATATATGATATAAATTTATGATTTGTTGTTATATATAAAAAATTTGAAACAATTATTCCATAAAAATAAATAATTAATTATTTTAGTTATTAAAGTAAACTAGTTAGACTTAAATTTGTCAACAGAGAGGAGAAAGGATTGTGTTTTTAGGTGGTTAATGAAGAGGTGAGGAGTTGCCCATAATTTAATTTGGGGATAATTTTAAATTAGTACTCCCTCCGTCCCATAATTGTTTTCACACTTTTCTTTTTCGTCCGTCCCACAATTGTTTTCACACCCTATAAATGGAAACTATTACTTTAACTTTATCCTCACAATCCAACTAATCTCATTATTTTAATAATATAACTTTACACAACACTCTACTTTTTCTTAAAAGTTGTGTCATCCCAGAGGTGAAAACACCTCTGGGACGGAGGGAGTATTTTTTTTAATTATTAATTTTAAATGGGTAAGTTACATATAAGGTCATTTAAGATAGTGTTATTACCTAGAGGAATACCAAAAACTCCATGTTACAAGGAGGGTCACAAATGGACCCCACCAAAACAAAAATCTGACAAACCACATTAAAAACTCATCCCCACTCTGACTAACAGACATCACCTCATCTCTCTCTCTCTCTCTCTCTCTCTCTCCCCTCTTCCTGCATATTAAACCCCACTATTTCGCAGCTGTTGGTCCCGAAACGAGTTAAATCAGTGTATGGGGGGG
>JAPKLY010000477.1:256329-280254 GCA_026898435.1 Prunella vulgaris
CATCAGGGGTTTTGGGATCTAATCAAAATACTCAGATTGTCCCAACAGCAGCACCCACCCACCATTTCAAAAATCTTTCTTCTCTCCCCACCCTCACCGGCGACACCCATACCGTTGGAGCGACGATGGCTTGCGGTTGAATGGTGGAGCTGGGCATCAATGGCGGATCCGGTGAGTGACGTGTTGGTTGCTGGAGACGATTGTTGGTTCCAGGCGACGGTTAGCAATTTGGAAGTGGATTCAGGCGACGAGCTTCCATGGTTTCCAGTCGGGAATGGCACGGAGGCGAGTGTAGCAAATCGCCTTGTCCTCACCACCGCCGGACGCGTTGATACCCGAACATCTAAATCGGCCGACGCGCGTCCACATCAACTGACGCATTGAAGCCCGAACGTCCACATTGGCCGATGGCATTTTCAGACACAGATCCATCGAAATCTGCAACACCCATCCGTGCCGCCCAAATTTTTGGATGAATTGGTTGCTGATTTTTGGTTTCCAAATTTAGGGTGTACATTTACCAAATTTTTGGTTTCCAAATCAGCCGGAATCTGTTTTCCAAATTTTTTATTTTCAAATTTTTGGTGTATATTTACCAAAATTTATTAGATGAATTGGTTGTTGATTTATATTTTCCAAATTTTTGTGGTGTATATTTACCAAAAATATATTGATATGCAGATTTCTTTTATTGATATACAAGTAGATATTATTACTATTCAGAATTGAAATACCGCATATGTGTGTGTATGAAGAATTGAAATCTGCATATATGCATGTTAATACTGAATAAAAAAAAATATTAAAAAAATAAAATATGGTATTAATAAAAATGAAAAAAACTGAAATAATGATATTAATATAATAATAATTTTAAAAATTAAAATTTGTGAATTTGTAAGAAAATCTTATAAAGAAATAAATTTGAATTATGTAAAAAAGAGAAATTATAAAATAAATAAGAATAAAAAAATGAAAATTAGACAAATAAAGCGAGTATGCCAGAATCTTGCCATAAATTAAGTAATTAATTCAATTAAAACCAATGTTTGTTGGTCAGTTTGCCAGAATCTTGCTGTAAATTAAGTAATTAATTCAAATAAATTTGAAGGTTTCAATGTAGAAAAAATCAAAAATAAGAAATTCAAATTTTAAATTTAATTTTAGATTGTGGGAGAGAGAGAGAGACGTGAGGAGAGAGTGAGGTGAGAGAAAAATGTGTGCACGTGATGACATCACTCCTGCACATGGGCCCCATAAAATGATTACAAAAGTGATCTTCCTTGAAATAAAATGACATTTTTGGTAACATAGAATTTTTGGTATTCCTCCTTGTAAATTAGATGTTATAAGTGATCTCATTTTGTAATTATCTCATTTTAAATTGGTGTAAAAAATTTGTATAATAAAACAAAAATAAAAGAATAATAGAGTATTTTTTTTAAAAATATATTAATTTAAAATAATAAAAAAAAATATTATTTCGTAACTGTCAATTATTTAATTTGTCTTTAATTACTTGCTTTATAAACACCATGCTTAGTCACACATTCGCTTGATTACATGGTACTGCTCTAGAGATGACAATGGTCAGGTTAGGTCGGTAGTTGAATATTTAGATTTGTCATGTTCTCAATTATATTGATCCAGACTTGCCCTGTAACCCGAACGAGTCCTAGAACATTATCTCGTTGCCTCGTGTGGGGCAAGGCAAGCCCCGCCCCACCCCATTTTGATACTTTTAAATAAAAATTTTGTGTCACTATTTTAAGCATGTGATAACTCAATTATATATGTAAATATCACAATTACATGTCAAAATAGACAATTTAATACAAAAATGAACATCAGATAAATTTTATATAAAATCTATTAGACACAATATATTTAGAATATGAATACAATAAATATATACCTAGAGAGAAAAACGAGTAGGTCACAAATTTTTATTTTGATTTTTGTAGGCAAATTTTGATTTTTGAAATGAAAATAAAAAAATTATAAATGTTATATCAATCACTCTTTGAAAAATGGAAAGTTAAAAATTTGAGAAAAATCATCATCTTATGAAAATATGAATACATTTTAAAATATATTATATTAATATTAAGGATGATTTACATATAGATTCAAGAAAGTCACTATATTTACAAATAGGTTCAAAATATTTGCACAGAAGCACATTTTTTTTCTGCACAGAAGCATATTTTTTTTCTGCACAACACCTATTTGTAAATATAGTGACTTTTTTGAACCTATATGTAAGTCACCATAATATTAAGGGTGATTTACATAATGCAACAAAACTAAGGGTGCTATTACATAATTCAACACTAAAAAATCAACATTTAAAAGTGCAACACTTTTGTGGGGTCCACCACCTGCAAACCATCAAATCATCCCACTCACCACTCTTCCTCTCTCCTAATTCTCTATCTTCTCTCTCCGTATTTCAAAAATTAAAATTCTTCATTTCAATTCAAAAAAATTGAAAACCTTCATTTCCCTTATAGGAGATGCATCATTCATTTTCTTCCAATATCGGCTTGCTTCTCTGTTTATAGGCGAGACGATGATGGTGTTTCCGGTGTCGATGTGGCGGAGGTCGCACAACCGCCGTCCGTCAGCTACTGCCTTAGTCGGAATTCGTCTTCCCCTGTTCACAGCACTCAAGGCCGCCGTCTCTGCACCCATTCAAGACCTCCAGAAACTGCCTCTTACCTGAATCGACGACGGAATACAACACAAATCTATTCTTTGATTTGAGCCGGGTCTTCAATGACGCTTTCCGGCGAGGTGAGGCAGTGGGTTTCGTGCGGCGTCGATTTTCAGAACAGGGATTCGATCTCCAGTTTTTGGCGTGCGGTTGAGCAGAGAAAGCAGCGATTAGCGCGATTCCGGCGTCATACATGTTGTGAGATTCCTGTGATAGTGTTTCTTCTCGAAAACCCATTCGAAAATCTTGAGAGGTAAGTTATGATTGTTGTGAGATTTTTTTTTTTTTTAGAGAATAGATGAGTTCTTATTTTATTTTGTAACAATTGTAGACTGGTTGGTGGATGTTTAATTATGACTTCTATTATTCTAAAATGATTTGCTGTATCTGGGCGTGGAAACTGCATCTTTACTGAATAAGTTTTATATTTTTATGTATGAGTTTCCTAGTTTTATAATTGAAGAATTTGTTTTGGAGACAGATGAAGGCTAATGGGCTAATGGGCTTTTCTTGGTCCAATTCTCTTGTATTTTTAAGATTTTTTTTAGTATTCAAAATTAGGATTTAAAAATACAGTAGTATTTATAAATTTGCGTGTTGGAGTGACACTCTGTTAATGAAATCTCCGCAACGGAAGCGTTTATGTGGCTAACGAATACGATTTCACTAACAACCCTTCGAAATCAGATTATTGAAACTGCAAGGTGTTTGATCGCATGAAGATTTCGGCAGAGCTTCGCTGAGGCTGAGAAAACTTGTATTATTATGAAAATGGTGGCCTATTTATAGGCAAATACATAAGCAGGTGGTGGCACACGCTTTGCCATCTGAAGCTTACACGTGTCCCTAACTGCCTAAACAAGATAATTACACAAGAAAATTGGCTGAAAATGATGAAAATGTGATCTGAGCGATCTTCTTCAAATCAGGCGAGCAGCACTTCAACCCTGGCGACCAGCACCTTGGGCGAGCAGGTGAGCTACTCGCCAGTTATGAGATTTACAAGGCCTGCTCACCTATTATGAGCAAATAGGCGAGCAGGTGAGCTAGGCAAGGGGTTGGGCGAGCAGGTGAGCTGCTCGCCCCTTCCTCTTTGCACTGCTGCTCGGCCATTTCTTGCTTGTTTGACGATTCTTCTTTTCTCGTATTGATCTTCTTGAACTTTGCCCATAATCATCATGTTTGATTAGTTGTTTTGGGACACGTCATCCGGTATTCCACTGATTACTTCCTTAATCATCTGGATTAGATTATTGCATCAACAGTTGCCCCTAGCTTGATGTTTGTTTGAATCTTCAAGAGAAAAACAATCATCGATCTATTTGGGTTATTCCTGAAGTTTCATCATAGTATGGAAGTAATCAAGGATTCTTCGCAGCCTGCAAACATTTGGAATGTGGATATAATGAGAAAACCCTCGTGGCCTCGTTAAAAACCTAGCCGTAAACCACCCTTGTGGATAAACCGGTCGTAGGAAAAAAGAGATACCATGGTGTATCCTCATATATCCATGTCCAAATGATGTAAAACACTGAAAATTGGGTTAGTGTATACTCGTATTGTCAAGATTGACAATCAGCGGTTTGGATTGATGTAGGTGAATATGGGCGAGCAGCTCATTAGGCGAGCTGGTGAGGTGCTCGCCTGAAGGTGGCGACCAGCAGGTACGGCGAGCAGGTAAGCTGCTCGCCTGTTTCGGCGAGATTCCGGGTGCAGAATACGAAACGTCTCCCCTTAATTCGCGTGCCACTTTTCAGATTTTTAAATAATTGCGATTTGGTCCCTGGTTAATTTTCAAATAAGGGCCCCCTCTTTTCTCTATAAATACCCGAATTCAAACCCTCATCTTCTTCTTTTGTTTTCTCCGATCTTCCAGCGAATTCCGGCAAGTTGGTTCCTGAAAATTAATTCATCTTCAGCGTTGCCCAGAGAAAGGTAATATATTTGTTAGTAGTTCTTCTTCGTTTTTCTTGTTCTTCTGGTCCTTTGATCAAGTTGAGGATTGAGTCGTGAATCTTCACTCGTGCCGCCGGAAATCCACGGACTTTGATACTGTTCCTCACTGAGAGTTTGGGGTTTTGGATTTGGTGTTTGTGGTTTTTGTTCCGTCCGTTGTGTTTCTGATTGACCAGATATTTGAGTTTGGTATTTTGATTTTTCTAATTTTGGAGCTTCTTCGTCGGAAAAAAATAGAGTTGCCACCATCGTCGCCGTCGCCTGGTGATCTACCGCCGCATAATCCGAAGAAAAGGCCCATGGTCGAGTCCCCAATTCAAGACTTGTGGGATTACTCAAATTTGATGAGAACCAGGGGTACGGGGAGTCTTGTAATTGGATCGGAGTCTCGGGAGCGAGATTTGGCGGTGCAAGAACAAAGGTGAACAACTGCACTCGGAGGAGAACGAGCTGCTCGCCAGGGTTTTGAAACTCAAGGAGCTACTCGCCCACCTGGGCGAGCAGGTGCTGTTGCTCGCCAGAAAACTTCAACTGCTGCTCGCCGGGATGCTCCTACTGCTGCTCGCCTGGATGCACAAGGAGCTGCTCTCCAGGAGAGGCGAACAGGTGCAGCTGCTCGCCTTGATTCTACTATTGTTGCTTGCATGCCTTCTGACTTAGCTGCTCGCCTGGTTTTTGAAGGAGCTGCTCGCCAATCTGGGCGAGCAGGTGGAGCTGTTCGCTGGGTTAAGCAAAGGGCTGCCCCCAGGCGAGCAGGTGCAGCTGGCCTCTCCCAACCTTCGGATAGGGATCTGCGAGCGGCTCGTCGTGCGTAGACTGCTCAAAGTAGACGATCGACATTTCCTCCACCTGCTAGGAGAAGACTATTGATAACTGATGAAGAGACTGAGAAGGAGGGCGATCCGAATGTTCGTTCGGCGATTCATGATGTCTTCGGGACTAGTACTGAGTCTCCCGATACTGAGGTCATTCGTGAGATTCCCGAGGCTCGGGATCAGTCTGGTGTGGTCCCTGAAGCGATTAACCCTGACGAGGAGGATGTCGGTTCTGACCTTGGAGAAGATTTCGAGCGAGATCCCGCGCCAAGCCAACAGGAGATCTGGGATGACTTGGCCAGAATCTACCGACCTCCTGAGCAGTTGCGTGAACAAACGATTCCAGAGGGGGTTGCGCAGGAGATGAGTTGGGTGGTATATCTGGATCGGTATCGGGATCATTTCATTCGAACTCAAATTCCTCCTGTTCCATATGAGAAAATAATATATACTGCCACCACACGTAGAAATCTATTGACAGAAGATGATCTGACGGCTCTCCGGGATGAGTACAAGATCCTGCTTGACATACACATGTACGTTCCTCGTGACTGCGAACATGCCGATCGGCCACCACGGGGGTGTACCGCGTTAAACATTGAGGCTGGATTTCCGCCTCCGCTGCATCCGGTGATTAGACAGTTCCTGATGGATATCAATCTAGCAATTACCCAGATTACACCGAATGGATGGAATAATTTGTTAGATTTTTTTACTGCGATGGGATTGGAGGGATATCCCAACCGTTTGACGGCCCCCGAGATTCTTTATGCCATGATGATCTCAGTCAGTGACGATGGATATTGATATTATTATATGAAGGCCCAGGCAGGAATGAAGATTGTAGAATCGCTTCCGAACAAAGTAAAATGATGGAAGGATCAGTTCTTTTTTATCGGCGGGGACTGGCACGCCTCTACATCTTATACCGGCTCCAGAGAGAGAATCAGGACTCCGGAAGAATATGGAGAATTGAGACGTAAGTGTCATTCTCCATGCGTCTTTCATTCCGGAATTCACTAATGTAAGCTTTGCTTCTTTGCAGGTCCGAGGCTTCCGAGGTGGGATCCGAAGAAAGTTCCTAACTTGTTCCTCTACGCGCTTTCCAACACTGCTTACCGTCGTGCGCCTTATCGGACAGTAAAGCATTTGTCGAGTGATCACTGTAGGCGAGTTGCCGGCTTGATCACCAGTCCGCATCATCTCGAAGCCCAAGCTCCACTTCCGGCAGGTCGATATCATCTGCTTGTTCGTATTCCCTTAATCCGTTCATTGTTCTAATAGCATGTTGTTGTGACAGATCAAGGGGTTACCGTCGCAATTCCCCCGGAGTTTCACGCTTTTTATCGGCGAGTTTGAGATCTCAATTCCGAATTAAACAGACGCGCGATGGATCCCCCAGCTGCATTGCTTAGGTTACGGAGGAAAATGGGAACCAAACCTCCAGTGCAACGGACGGCGCCGCCACCTCCTGTTGCTCCTGCTGCTGATCCATCAGCTCGGAAGAGTCCACCACCAAAAAAGTCCTCCAAGCAGCCACAGAAAGGGGGTAGTTCATCTGCTGGCCATGAGGAGGATGCAGACCGGCAGATAAAGAAAAGCAAGACTGCTGCCACTACTAGGTCCAGTTGTCCTCCCGTCGATCTTCGACCTCATGGTCCGACTCCACCTTCTCCTCGCGAACCAGGTTTTCGCCGAGATGACTCCTATCTCGGGTGGGATCGTAATGTTCGAGACTTGTAAGTCCTTGCTTGCTCCCGCTACTTTGAATTTGAATTATAATTTTGCTCATGTGACCGTTGTTCCTTTCAGTTATCATCCAAGTGATCATCCTTTCCGCTGCGATGCACTTCATCAGGCTGCTTGCTCTAAGGTGCCAGGGTATACAGGCGATATTCCGGATCAGGACGTTCAAAGGGCCACCGAGTTCGTTGCTCAGTCTTGGAGCAGAACAAGCGACCATACGATTCGTCAGCAAGATGTGAGTGACAACTTGCTCTTGGACGGGATGCTTGCTAGCTCTGTGGCCATCACAATCCAGCGGGTCCTGGATCAGGTACTTGATCTCAAGAGAGCGAACCACAAAGCTGAAGATGAGTGCAAAGAGAAGGAGAAAGCTTTAAAGGCAAAGAATGATAAATTTGCCCAAGCAGAACTCAAGATCCAGAGTACTTTGGAGTCAGAGAACAATGCTCTCCAGAACGTCAAGAAGCTCCAGTATAGCAACCGGAACCTCGTTGAGCAATTGACTGCAGCTACTGAAGGCATTGCTCGTCTCAAGGCTGAGAACGCTGACGCGAACCAGAAGTATCGTGATGCTCTGGATCAGGTCTTGGGGATGGAAAAGGAGAAAGCTGCCCTTCAGAACTCGATGGAATGCATGTATCCCGAAGAGGAATTTTTGGAGCAGACGGGTGAAGCAGCTAACTTCGGATATGTCTGTGCATATTCCGAAAGTATTCGAGCAATCCGTGAGGTTGAGAAAGAGGGGTCGGAGATGTCCGGGATGATGATGAAGAAATTATCTGACTTCCTCCGTGCCAATCCACCGGCCAAGTCGCAGTCCCTTCCCCTAGCTGATTTAGTGGAGTCGGGACTTGACTTGGGGTTCCTGGGAGAAGGGTATACCATCGTTCAGCCTCAGCTGCAATCACAAACGGCTCCTGATGCACCCTCAACTACTGCAGTCACGGAGACCTCTTCTGCTGCCCAGGAAACTGCTGACGTTGCTGAAGCCTCTCCCGAAGAAGGTCGTCAGGAGATAGAGAATGAGATCGCCATGTCTTACATCCAGACTCCTCCTGGTGATGACACATCAGCTCCCGTGGTTCTGCCATCTGCTACTGATGCTTCTGCCCCTGCTACCGACTAGGATGATTATCTAGTTTACCTGATGTCTTATCTGTTTTAGACATCAGTTTATTTTTTGCGCTTTTGCTTCTTGTTGCATCTTTACTTTCCATTTTTCTTGTTGTACTTCTCTTTTGCTTTAATGAAGGATGTTTCTCGAACGTACTCATTTATTTTAGTGAACTCTTATGGAATGCTATTTCTGTCTAACTGTTATATATCGCCTTTCGCGTCTGTTGGGTCTTTAATTTGTTTCGCTTCGCCTCTTTCTGGGCACGAGACGAATAAGACACTCACGTGGAAATGGGTCATCAGGAAGTGTTCACTTCGTCCAGTGGAGCGTAACCGCGTCCCTCGAGTGGACATGAAACGCAATCCTGGTATTACCGGGTACATCCACTCTGCTATCCTCCGGATCATACGTGACGTCCTTCGGAGGGGCCTCGGATGCACACTCAAGTCCCTCTGTGAGTGGTCTCTCGGGGATCTCACGCTCGGTTCTTATTCGGGAGTGATTAGGCATTTTAACGCCATTACCCAAAGAAGAGCGTTGGCATGCTTGTGCCCTCTCTAGTGCTGGACATACAGGAATCGTACAATACCATTTTGTCTCTGCACGAAGAGCATGCTCGACCAGCAGAACCGGGGCTCTAGCTGGAGCGCATTTCAGCCCTCTTTAGCCACTTATGAGTTAGGCAATTTCAGTTAGACTGCGAACTCCTCAACAAAAGACCGTCTATAGCATTCATAATCTGTTCTGAAACAAAATGTACATTTACATCCTCTATTGATAAAATTTCTTCAAATGAGCAGCATTCCACGTGTACGAAGATGGTACCCCGTCCATGTCTTCCAACTCGCAAGTCTCATAAGACCAACTTCGTGAAACACGAAATGGTCCTTCCCAGCCTGGTCCAAAAGTTCCGGACGGAGTGGATAGAATCTTCCGCAAGACTAGATCTCCTTCTTGAAACTTCTGACCTTGACTCGCGAATTGTAATACCGGGTAGCGCATTGTTTATATGTTACATTACGCACTTCTGCCGCCTTCTGCTTCTCTTCTAGGAAATCTTTTTCGATCGCAACGGCTTCATCGTTTTCTTTCTCGTCGTACATACGAACTCGCCACATTGGATTCTGCAATTCCACGGGTACCATCGTTTCAACGCCGTACGTCATTGCAAATGGAGTCTCACCTGTGCTTGTTCTGAATGACGTACGGTACGACCACAATACTTCCGGGAGTTCTTCCGACCAGCTTCATTTTTTCTCTGTCAGGCGAAGTTTCAACGTCCGCTTGATAATTTTGTTGATAGCTTCTACCTGGCCATTGGACTGTGGGTGATACGGGGTCGAGTAATACTTTTTGATCCCCCAAGTATTACAGAACTCTCGGACCTTCTTCTGTCAAATTGTGGTCCATTATCTGTTACAATTGATTGAGGTAAACCGAATCTGCAAATCAGGTTTTTCCAGATAAAGTTGATCATCTTTTCTTGAGTGACTGTCACCAGCGATTCGGCTTCGGCCCACTTGGTAAAGTAATCCATGGCAACCACTGCGAACTTTACGCTTCCTTTCCCGGGTGGGAATGGTCCGATGATGTCGATGCCCCACTTGGCGAATGGCCAAGGACCGTAGACAGCTTTCATTTCTTGTGGAGGAATATGAATGTTGGGGGCGACCATTTGGCATTTGCGACACTTTTTCACAAATGAGATGGCGTCTTCTTTCAAAGTAGGCCAGTAATATCCCTGCCTCATGGTTTTGTGTGCCAGTGCTCGTCCTGCAACATGACTTCCGCATATTCCCTCGTGGATTTCATTGAGAATTTCCCATCCCTGCTTCCGTGAAAAACATTTTAGTAGGGGTGATGAAAATCCTCTTTTGTACAGTTGGCCATCGATTAATACGTAACGTGCTGCTTGCTTGACCAGACGAACAACCACCCAAGGATCTTCGGGCCGTTCCCCTGTTGTCAGGTACTTCCTCAGATCTTTCGTCCAGTCGTCATCTTCCTCATCCACCTCCTTCCCCTCATTCAACGTTTGATTTATCTGATAATCAAAGGTTGAAGGATTGTCAAGCCGGGTGATGACGACCTCTGTTATCTCCGTTGCCCCCTGGCTGGATGCTAATCGGGCTAAGGCATCTGCTTGAGTGTTCTCAGATCGAGGTATCTTCTCAATGTATGCTTGCTGGAACATTGATATCAGATGAGCCACTATCTTTTGGTATAAGATCATGTGTTCGTCTTTGACTTCGAATTCTCCTCGAACTTGAGAAACTATGAGTTGTGAATCGCCAAAAATCTGTACTCTCTTAATTCCGATGGCTAATGCAAGTCTGAGTCCGGTAATCAACGCTTCGTACTCAGCTTCATTATTGGTTGCCAGGAAAGTAAATCTGATCGCTGACGTGAACACCTGTTGGTCAAGGCTTATTAACACCACTCCTGCCCCCGACACCAAGTTGGTAGACGAACCATCTACGTACAGGTGCCACGGATGTTCAAGATCTTTTGTCAGTTCCGATGGATAGGTTAGCTCTACAATGAAATCGGTCAGAGCTTGTCCCTTGATCGTCATTCTTGTTGCGTACGTGATGCTAAATTGGCTGATTTCCAATGACCATTTCAGCAATCTTTCCACTGTATCAGGGCGATGTAGAATTTGCCGTAGAGGGAACGTCGTAAGTACTTCTACTTGGTGGTCGTAGAAGTACGGCCGTAATTTGCGCGTGCTCATGACCAATGCGTATGCCAGTTTCTCCGTTGGAGAATACCGAACTTCGGCTTCATGTAGAGCCTGACTGACGTAGTAGATGGGGGAATGGAACTTGTCTTTGGCGCGTACAAGCACGGAACTTATTTCTACCTCTGACGCCGCGAGGTAGAGGTAGAGCTTTTCACCTGGAACTGGTTTAGATAAAATTTGTGTATTGCCCAGATACTCTTTGATTTCTTCAAACGCTCTCTGGCAATCTCTCGTCCACACAAAATTATTTTTCTTCTTCTTCATGGCTTCAAAAAATGGCCGACATTTATCTCTAGAACGTGAGATAAAACGATTCAACGCTGCCAAACATCCTGTAAGACGTTGAACCTTTCGAACTGAATCTGGAGGCTTCATATCGATTATGGCTTTGACTTTAGTTGGATTCACCTCGATTCCGCGTTGACTAACCAGATGTCCTAGGAACTTTCCCGAATGAATTCCAAAACTGCACTTTTTCGGGTTAAGTTTCATGCTGTAGGCGCGGAGTATCTGGAATGTTTGAGAGAGATGATCAAGATGGTCTTCCTTGTGCAAGCTCTTCACGACAATATCGTCCATGTAGACTTCAATTGAGCGGCCGATATGTTCGTCAAACATTTTGTTCACCAATCGTTGATAGGTGGCTCCAGCGTTGATCAAGCCAAATGGCATTCTATCCCAACAATAAAGATTCTTGTTAGTATAGAATGCGGTATGCTCCTGATCATCAGGATGTAGTGCAATCTGGTGATACCCTGCAAAGGCGTCCATGAACATCATGAGCTCGTGCCCTGTCGTGTTATCAACCAGATGATCAATGTGAGGAAGTGGAAAGTTGTTCTTCGGGCAGGCGTCATTCAGATCAGTGAAGTCGATACAGAGTCTCCACGTGCCATTCGGTTTAAGAACAAGAACTGGGTTCGCCACCCATTGTGGGCACAAGGCTTCGTGTATCAACTTGTTGTCCAGCAACTTTTTGACCTCTGTCGTTAATGCTTCGTACTTGTCAGGTCTGAATTTCCATCTCTTTTGGCGAATCGGTCGCCGGGATGGATCAATATTGAGTCGATGACATGCATATTCGGTCGGAATACCTGTCATATCTGAATGAGACCATGCGAAATTTCCAAGTTATTTTTCAAGAAAGTTATCATTATTGTCCTGTACGGCTCCTGTAGTTCAAATCCGATGAAGAGCTCTAGATCTTCTTTATCTGGATAGGCCTTGATAGATGTTAACTCTTCCATCGGTGTGGCACGTTTTCGCTTCTCTTTCCACCTCGGATCCAGAATGGGTCCGTCTACGTTGAGTTCATCTTCAATCTCCATCGGTTCATTTTCGAGTCTAGGTTCGAAATCTTGACTGAGTAGGCATTCCTCTGGGTGTACGCCTCTGAAATGCCCCCAGTCTCTGATTCCCCTAGAACTCGTACAATGTGATTGGGTTCGCTCTCTGGTACGGGAACCAGATCATTTACCTCCATTGGTTCCGCTCCCGCTTGGAAAGCACTCAATGTCTCTGGTTCCAGTTCCACGTGTGGGGGAGGATTTTCAATCACATGTACGTAGGTGACCGATGGCGTATTTTGAAGTAAACATTCACGAGCTTTCTTCTGATCGCCCTTTATCGTGCCAGCTCCATTCGGTGTCGGGAATTTGATACAATAGTAGTAAGTCGAACAGGTAGCTTTAAATTCATGTAAAAAGGGTCGGCCGAGGAATCCGTTATAGGAGGATGGCTGGTCTACAACGAGAAAATCTACTTACCTCGTCATCCTCCGATCGGGATCGTCGACCGATACAAGTTCAACAGATAAACGTATAGATCCTAGGGGAATAGTGACAGCGTCTCCGAATCCTATAATCCTGTGATTATAATTTTCAATGTAGGATTCGTAATCCCCTATCTGGTCCAGAGTACTTTTGAATAGAATGTTCGTGTACGTTCCAGTATCGACCAGTAACCTGTGAACTCGTGCATTCATGATGTTTGCGCTAATGACTAAGGAATCATTGTGTGGAGTCATGATCCCTTCCAAGTCTTTCTGTGAAAGAGTCAGCTCTGCAGTGGGCTTGGTAGAGGGTCCTGCCTCAGTTTCTCTTATTTGGTCAATAGCGCGCAATTCCGCCTTTTTCTGCCTCTTCGACGGAGGTGGCCTTCCATCTGTACAACCTCCAGCTCGGCCAACCTCAGGCTCTAAAACAAAAACATCCCGCACTGGACCTGACGGGGGAAGTAGGGCTTGTTGTTCTTGCCGGCGTCTCGATCCTGCTCCTTCCTCGTTCTTGTCTTCTTTCTCGCCGTCTTCTCCATTCGCCCTTCGATCGGGCACGCGTGGTCTCTTTCCAGGGGCTCACTTCACAAACTCTGACAACTCGCCTTCTTCGTAAAACTTCCACAACTGTCTCAAAAGATCCTGACATTCGCTCGTGAAATGTCTCGTCGCCTGATGGTAGGCGCAATACTTGTTCCTGTTCGTTCTCCATGGATCCACCTTGAGCTTTCTTGTCGGTTGCAATTCTCCAGTCCTCTTGACCGCATTGAAAAGCTGGTCAATGGACACTGCCATAACTTGGTTCAGTCTTTCCGCCAACTCGGTGGCCTCAAATGATTTAAATTCCTAGGGGTTCGGTACTTTCCCCCACTTCCTCTGACCGGGGTTGTCGCCATCGGTGTTTCCTTGACTTCTCCTATGGACTTCTTCAGTGCTTCTTGCATTGCCACATATTTCCCAGCTTTGTTCCGAAACTCTGCATAAGTTGTCGGACATGCAAGTTGCATTTCCTTCCACAAATCCGAACCTTTCTTTAATCCCGCCATTGCGGTAATCACCTTGGTATCCTCGCTGACTGGTTCTGCTTCTAAAAGAATCTTATCAAACCGTTCGAGGAATTGCTGATCTGATTCCTCTGGCTCTTGGGTAAGATTCGCCAGTCGGTGCTTCTGCGTGAAACAAGATGCTACTCCAGAAAAGTGCAATAAAAATCTCGGCTTAACTGCATGATGGAAGTGATCGATGCAGGGGGCATCGTAGTGAACCATCGGTGTGCATGATCTCCGAGTGTAAGAGGAAAATTCCTACACTGGGTCGCATCAGACGCTCCCATAGAAATCATGTAATCTGTAAACTTGGACACGTGCACCTTTGGATCTGACGTTCCTTCATACAGATTAGAAATCGGGAACAGAATCTTCGGCTGAACAGGCACCGAAAGTATCGCTGCTGACAGGGGTGAAACTGGGATCTGTATCGCCGGACTGCTTTCTGGGCGTAATGAGACTTTGACTTAAAGGCCTTCGATGACTTTCCTCATTGATTGTAAGATTTCATCTGAGGCCTCTGCACCTCTACGGGGTACCCGTTCCTCTCGCTCTAGGTGAGGGCCGGACACCCTGTCACTCGGGTGCGACCTGGCTGGAATCATACTGGCCTTGTGTATGCCCTTAGGGCCAAGTCTCTCTGCTGCTGGCCACCGTAATCTCTCCCGAACTGTGTGTTGTCCTCCTTGGTCTACTTCAGGTATTCTACCGGATCTCCCTCGATCTATCTCTGGTGCTCTATCTGGTCTCCTTTGATCTGCTTCTGGAGCTCTACTAGGGGGTCGATAGGCCATCACGGGTGGGTCCTGTGACCTGTATTCTCGTCGCTCAACAGGTCTACTTTGGGGAGTTCCCTGACTTGACTCGTCCATAACGCTTCGTGCTCTTCCTCTTTGTGGGCCCAAACGGTCTGCTCCTTGTGGGCCTAAACGATCCTTCATTCTTGGCCCCAAACGGTCGGTCACCTTCTGCTTCCCACGCTCCTCACGCCTTCTTCTCTGTTCACTGTCAGCCTCGGTCTCCGGTGGACGTTGATCGACCCGTTGAAGAACGAGCCTCTGATCAGGTTGAGTACCTAAGGATCCGGTTGCACCTTGCTGTTGCTCTTTTAACACTATATAGAGAGCCGTCACTCGTGAAATATCTTCTGGGTTCTGCAGGAATATGAGTAGTTCAGATAACCCTCGCATATAATTCTGTCTGACTTGAGCTGCCGGGACTCCAGTTGGTTCAGCTTGTTGTTGAGTTCCTGCGATACCTTGAACTGTTGTGGAATGCTCAGGTGCTGGGGTCCTCTGATTGGGCTGGTCATGATTCCTCCCGTGAGATGTCATCCTTGGTTGTGAAACTTCCCTCGACATTTTACGTAATGTCAGCTCCTTTCCACAAAGCAGGTTAAATTGTTGTGCAGGTGGACACACAAATAGGCGAGCAGCTAAAAGTAGGCGACCAGCAGTTCTGGCGAACATCTAAACTGGTATGTAAACTGAGCAGGTAAAACAGACGACCAGGTGGCACCAGGCGAACAGGTGAGAGCAGGCGATCAGGTGAAGAAACAGGCGACCAGGTGGGCAATCAGGCTACCAGGTGAGTTTTCTTCAAGCCTTCAAGCGATCAGGTGTATATCTTCAAGTATTCAAGCGAGCAGGTGTATATCTTCAAGTATTCAAGCGAGCATGTGTATATCTTCAAGTATGCAAGCGAGCAGGTGTATATCTTCAAGCGAACAGGTGGCCAATCTTCATCCAAAATCCAAATTTTGCAGTTTCCAGTCCAAAATCTTGCAAATTCCAGCAACCGAAGGTTCGGGACCCTTCCTCTAGCACCAAATTGTTAATAAAATCTCCGCAACGGAAGCGTTTATGTGGCTAACGAATGCGATTTCACTAACAACCCTTCGAAATCAGATTATTGAAACTGCAAGGTGTTTGATCGCATGAAGATTTCGGCAGAGCTTCGCTGAGGCTGAGAAAACTTGTATTATTATGAAAATGGTGGCCTATTTATAGGCAAATATATAAACAGGTGGTGGCACACGCTTATTCTGAAGCTTACACGTGTCCCTAACAGCCTAAACGAGATAATTACACAAGAAAATTGGCTGAAAATGATGAAAATGTGATCTGGGCGATCTTCTTCAAATCAGGCGAGCAGCACTTCAACCCTGGCGACCAGCATCTTGGGCGAGCAGGTGAGCTTCTCGCCAGTTATGAGATTTACAAGGCCTGCTCGCCTATTATGAGCAAATAGGCGAGCAGGTGAGCTAGGCAAGGGGTTGGGCGAGCAGGTGAGCTGCTCGCCCCTTCCTCTTTGCACTGCTGCTCGGCCATTTCTTGCTTGTTTGACGATTCTTCTTTTCTCGTATTGATCTTCTTGAACTTTGCCCATAATCATCATGTTTGATTAGTTATTTTGGGACACATCATCCGGTATTCCACTGATTACTTCCTTAATCATCTGGATTAGATTATTGCATCAACACACTCATTCTAGGATTTTTGCATATTCAAATTAGCAATATTAACAATTTTGAAAATCGAATATGAATATTCAACAACAAATTAGTAGTATTCACAATTTTGAAATCAAATATGAATATTCAAGAACAAATTCGTAGTATTCACAATTTTGCGCGTTGTATTCATTTTTTTTTGGGAGAATTGTTACAAGGTACATTACGTATACACCTCTTAGTGTCAAGACACCAAGAAAAAAATAATTATGGTGAAACCAAAACAGTACCTCTTCTATTCCAAATTTACCCCTAGTTTGAAAAAGTTGGGGTGAGATGGGGTGGTTTGGGGTAGGTTACCCCTCTCTCTTCTCTCAAAATAAATACCACGTTCCTCTCACTTCAAATTCTGAAAATAACCCTCATTCTCTCTCTTCCTCGTGTACCTTTCTCTCTCTACCGGATGTGAGGCGGTTTTCAAACTGAAGCCGGAATCTCGTCATCGGGATCCGTTAACAGATGCAGATCTTCGATCCGATTGATTATAGTCCAAACTCGCCGCTTTTTCGAAACATCGGGAATTGATTTCATAGGAGATTCTCGCGAGAAGATCCTTCACAACTTGGACCCACGATTCCAGAACCTGGTGCATCGAATAGAGACGAAAGGGAAGGCCTTTCTCTTTTCTTTCTTTTTTTTTAAATTTTTTTTAAGGTAATTCGATTCAGGTACCCTGTTTTGGTAATTCGAATCATATTTGGTGAGTTTTTTATTAGTTGAAATTTGAAATCATTAATTAATGTTTGTCACCCATTATTTAAAAAGACTAAAAAAAATTATTATATCTTTCCTTTTGATTTTCTTGATTGTAAAGCATGTAATATTTTATTATTTTCTTATTAATTTTACTTTTTTCTCGTTTGATTTTATTAATTTTTTGGTGTTTTTGTTTTTGGGTTGTAGGTGCAATTTTTTTGTGATTTTATAGAAATGCTTGTTTACAAGATTTTTGTTGAATTTTGGTGTTTCTGTTTCTAGGGGTGTGTGTATTTTTGTTGAATTTTGGTGTTTCTGTTTCGCAGAGGAGAGGAACCCTAGCTAGAGGTAGGGGCTCTGTATGTTTGTCAGATGTCAAGCTTCTCATGCTTCTGCAGTACGCAACAAGTTACTTTTTGGTTTCAAAATATTTGCCATATTGATTTTATTAAATATATTTAGTTTGAAAAAGTACTCACATCATGTAGTAGTGCCAACTTTTGATTTACAGCATGTAGTAGTGCCAATCTTACTTTATCTCTCTCTCTCTCTCTTAACTTTATCTGACCTATTGCGCAGAAAGAAAAAAAAATTCTTACTTTATGTGATGAAGAAGCAAGGTTGTGTAGAAGTCAAGGCTCTACCAGAGTATTACATGCACGTTTGGAGCCCTAAATTAATGATGTTCACACTTGACTTTCTCTCTCTCTCTCTCAATTTTATCTAGGCTGTTGCAGAAAGAAAATTTTTTCTTACTTTATGTGATGAAGAAGCAAAATTGTGTCTCATTTTCCAAGAAGTCAAGGCTCTAGCTTGAGAAGGACTCACCTTCGCATCTCAAGGAAGATAAAAATGTTGCTGTAAATTTTTGTGTCTTGTAAATTTGAATTTATTATTTATTTTTGTAACTATAATTTTGAAATTTACATAGTTTACAATTGAACTTAACATATTTTATTTGATTTAGATTTTTATTAAATTTTTTGCACTTATAAAGTTAGTATAACATTACGTATTACATATTTAAAATTAATAGATTTGAATTTTGACAATCAATAGATTTGAACTATATTTATAAAAATTGAACTTTTACGTATTTTATTTTTGAACTTATGAATGATCCGTTAATTGGAATTAAAAGATTAAATTTTCAAGAATTTTATGAAAATTGAGAGAAAATTGAATACAAATAAATTCATCAAATTTTTTAAAAATGTTAGTATAACATTAAATATTGAAAGTTTGAAATTGATATAAAAGGAGGAAAAAAATGAATTCATAAAAGAATAAATATTTCAAAATTAAAATAAAATTGTAAGTAATAAAGTGTATATAAAATAAGAAAAAAATTACTTTCTTTATAAAATTTATACACTTTCCTTAGTTAAAAAATCCACAGTAATTTGTATATCACTAAAAAAAATTATTTGTGTACACACTCAGAAAATTTATATATATTTATTCATATATCACTTTTTTTTCTTTAAAAATATATATATTTTGAAATAATAAATCTTAGGTGTGCAAATCTTGAAAAGGGGGAAGTATATATTTTGTAATCCAAATAAAAATGTAAATAAGGAAAATATATATTAATGACAATCAATTTTGTATGTATTTCTTAATGTGTATAATATTTCATTCTTAATTAAATTAACCAATGTAATCTAATCAAGGGAACAATTAAATGTTGATCAATCAAGAAATTGCAGACATTCACGTCTAAGAAAAGGGTCTTTTTCGTCCACTTGAGTTAAATAGATATTAATATAAGGGAGATTGATGGTTGAAATGATGGATGACGGATGTGATTAATGGAGAGGAGAGAGAGAGAGTAAATGAGAGAGGAGAGATGAGAGAGGTGAGAGAGAAAAATAGATTTTTTATAATAAAATTATAATCGAACTTATACAGAAAATAGAATTGAACTGAGTAATGTACGTTTGAACTTTTACTTTTTTTTTGAACTTGTGAAAATTTTGTTTTTTTATAACTAAAAACAAAAATAATAATATAAAAATTGTTAGGTTTTGAGTCTACACATAGAGCCCTTCAAATATAAAGTTACGTGGTAAGATGTGAGAAGGTTTTATTATTTTAAAATTGTTAGGTTTGGAATTGAATTTTTTTGACTTTATTGATATGACAAATGGAGGGTACAACCTGAAGTAATGGTGAGGGGGTCATTATGTAAAGTAGGGGGGGAGGGGCGTAGGTGGCTTTACTCTATAGAAATAGGATAATGTACTACCAGTAAATTAAATTTCGGCTGTGACCCCTCAATAAAAATTGTAAAAAGTGTGTACTCAGGAACCAATTTCTCTTTTTTTTTTTTGTATTAAAAAACAAATTATTGGTATTCAGTATTTAAATTTTGCAGGATTCAAATATAAGTATATGAAAAAAAAATTAAATCTGAATATGTGTATCAAATTTAAAAAAATAAAATCTGAATCTGAATTAAACAATATAAAAAAATCCAAAATAGATAATTAAACAAAATAATTTATGTGTAAAGTAGATAATTAAATACGTAGGATCTGAACATGCAAGGAAGTGTCGTTGGACTGGTCAAACATTTCCATGTGGCGCATCGTTATTGGCAAATGTGAGTCACGTGGAGAGAGTTGACCCGGTAAGCCAGATTTCTGGAAAATATCAGTGCTGATGGCGTTTTTGTTTTTGTTTTTGAAATTTCACAATTAAGAAACCCACGTTTGAAATATGTAAAAATTCGAATATATTATTAATTTAGAATGAAATTAAATTTTTTGAAATTCGAATATGAATTGAAAAATTACGATTAAAATTCAAATATGTAAAAATCTGAATATATTATTAATTTAAAATGAAAATTAAAAATTTTCATAATGTTCAATTCGTCATAATGTTAAAAGAATTCAAAGCTGAATTCCCATGATGGAAAAAAAAAGTAATTAATTCGATTTGATTAGAAACAATTACCAATTTTTAATTTTAAACTTTGATTTTTGTTTAAACAGACAAAAGGTTTTCATGTGTGTTTGCATTTCTTTAATTATTAAATATAATATTAATATTAGCATTTACACAGGGGAGTCATGCACATGTGTGAACACATGTGACCACATACATTCCATTTCAAACTTTAATAATTGCAAACCTGGATTTTATCTTTTAGTGATGAGAGAGAACGTCAGAAAAAGTTAGAGAGGAGAGAGAACGTCAGAAAAAGTTAGAGAGGAGAGAGAAACGAGGCGGAAAAGAGGGAAGGTAGGGGAGAAATTTAGAAGAATTTACGGCACACAAATTGATAAAAATTATTTTATTAATGGTAAAAATTCTGTGTTTGTTAATAAATTGTTGTATTTGAAAATATACAATTAAGTGTGTTATGTTTTCAAATATGAGAGTTGTATTTGTTGTATTTTGTAATTGTAATATTAATTATATTTCAGATTCAATCTGTTTTTTAATGAAACGGATCTGACCCGATTAATTTTCAATTTGGAGCGGGTATTCACGGGACTTGGCAATGTTGTCGTCCCGGTACTACTCTGGACTAGGGGTGGCATATCGTACCGTACGGTACCGCCCATATCGTATACCATACCGAAATTTTCGGTATGCATTTTTGCATACCGATACCGTACCGAAATTTCGGTATACCAAAAATGCTTTCCTTCATACCGTACCGAAAATTTCGGTATACCTTACCGTACCGATATTTCGATATATACCGAAATACCAGTCCATACGGAAATACCAACTATGTCGGTATACCGCCCATACCGGTATATACGTCATACCGATCCATACAGAAATAATTTAAGTATAATTTTAATTAAATAAAATTAAATTTAATATTAAATTATCAAAATGGTATATACCGGTATACCGAGATGCCGAAATATTTTTGGGATACCGAAATATTTCCGGTATACTGAAAATAATCGGTATAACGTAATATTTCGGTATACCGATTTATACCGAAAATATTTCGGTATTTCGGTATATACCGGTATACCGAAAATTTTAAAATTCTATACCGATACCGTACTGAAAATATCGGTATGGTATCATACCGTACCGAAATTTTCGGTATACCGAAATTTTCGATAAATTCAGTATTTTTCGATATAATAAGTACGATATACCGGTATTTTCGATATTTGCTCCACCCTACTCCACGATGTCTTGTTCAAGTGCTGTACCAACTTGTCGGGTATCACTCCTTTCTTTTAAAAAGGTACGTACATTTGAGTTGGGGGTGGGGATTTGTTGTTTTTCAATTTGCCAAGTGCGAAGATTACTAATGTTGTGGATTTTGAAAAAATCAACATTGGTAAAAAAATTAAAATTTATAAAAATATTGATAGATATATCTATATTTAAAAATTTAATAATAAATATGTAATACAAAAGTTTAACAAAATAAATTGAATAAATATAAAGTACGTTTGATTTTTTTTGAAATCTACTAGTGTTTTTTGATAATTCTCATTTTCTTTTTCCTCGATATTTTGGCGATATTAGGTTCAATTTATAAAAGAAATTAATCGATATATATATATATTTAAGATCTATATTTACCGATATTAATTTAACTATGAAAGTATCATTATCACCTAATATCAATATTGATAACCATAAAACTGATATATCGTGAATATATTGAGAAAATATCCAAATATTATCATCCTTGCTTTCAAATATCTTTGTGTGGATGTTTGAGATTTATGAATATGTTTTTATAGAAGTTTTAGGTTGGAAACCTAACAATTAATTTTTGGGATTTGCCACTTCATACAAAACTTTATTTTGACTTAAATGAGTCTCCATTAATAAACGATGAACTTTAAAACTTGTGTGCTAGTTCAAATAATTCTCATGCCTTGTGATTGTCCTTAACACTTCACTAAAACTAAAATAATACTTTTATTAGGATAGCTCAGATCAATTTGACATTTACATAATACACACTACGTCTAATTTTATTAAGTATATTTTTATTAGGATAGCTCAGATCAATTTGACATTTATATAATACACACTACGTCTAATTTTATTAAGTGTATATATTTACCTAACTTTTTTATCATACATTGAAGGGTATTAAGAATTTTTTTAAAAGACAAAAGAACTTATTAATTAAAGTTTAAATTGAGTATAAGAAGTACCCTTACGAGCTAGTTCACCAATACAAATGCATTACCACAAGCAAATTTGTTAACTACCAGTTTGCATACAAATGTCACCCATCCCTACCTACAAATGAATAACCAAGAAAGCATTTCTAGCAACTAATTATGAGATATTATGAAATATACGTTTATAAATAGGAAAACTAATTCACAAAATTAACATTAATTATAAATTAATTTTGTGTAGAAAAATATTTGCTTCTGCGTAGGAAAAAAAAATTTGTTTCTGTCCAAATAATGTGAACATATTTGTAAATATAGTGATTTTTTTGAACCTATATGTAAATCATCCTTTTAAATAACATGGATCGTATTTTTATAAATTGATACTCCCTCCATTCAATTACAAACTACTCATTTTGTCATTTTCATTTGTTCCACTGTATGTTGTTCAGTTGTTTTTTTTATCTTTTTTGTAAATTACTATTCACTTCTTTACTATTATTTTCATTATTTTTTACACTATTTCCATTATTTTTTCATTTTTCTCTATCACATCACCTATACTATATCAATATTTTACATTGTTCTTAATATTAGTACTAAAAAATAACAAGCAACTTATAGTGGAAGAGAAAGAGTGTCACAGTACCCCAAAATGTTTATATACAATAAAAAAATTGCATGTTAATAAATAAATTTAATAAAATTGAACAAAATGATTAATTAATAAGAACGCCTGAGGCATCTCCACTCACTCGTATTTAGGATTATTTTCTGTTTAATTGTGAATATACAAACTCAAACATGATTCATAATTACAGCAGCATGAAAGTGACAACACGCAGTACAAGGGGCATACATACTCCACTAGCTATTTTTCGTCGGATTTGTTAAGACTATGTTTATCCATGATCTCTTCACAACCCAACCTTCTAATAAAAAATACATTTCTCTCTTCTCCATATACACAATCTTCAATATATATATTTTTTCCTACTTTATCAACAACTCTTCACAACCATAACCTTCATTAAATAAATTATATTTTTTTCTTTTATTAATTAAATATTATATATATACAAATTTTATTATATGAAAAATTTAAAATCATAATAATTTTTTTACAACATACTTAAAAGTTACAACAATTTCAATAAAAAAAATTAAATACTACACGAATTGAAATACATAAAAAATACTATATAACTCAAATTAATAATATGTGCGTGAAAATTTTGAAAGTTTAAAAAAAAATTTTGAATTTAGAAAAGATTTAAAATTGAGATAATTTTGAAAATTTCGATAACTTGGATCCATGATACAAAATTAAGAATTCAAATAAGGAGATAAAAAAGAGAAAATAATTATATTTCAAATTATTTTAATATTGGTGTCTCCTTAAAGAGAAAAAAAAACTCAAATTTTAAAATAATATATATATATATATATATATTTATTAAATAATATTTTAAATTTTATAATAGACAAAACCAAAAATATGCCACGTGGCATAATAATTGGAAATCAAAATCCACAACTCTGAGTCGTTCAATGTCCATGGTCGTGAGTGCTCATGATTTTTTCTTTTATTTTTTAAATTTTCCTTTTTGTCTTCATCCGGGTTTGGGGTCGTCCATGTTGTAATTTTGAGAGGAAAGCGTAAAGCATAAAAGTAAAT